>SJXQ01000362.1:0-250352 GCA_006408695.1 Aepyceros melampus
AAATTTTCAATTAAATTTGGCTGAACGAAGTATTTTCTGTATGGTGAGTCCAGATAATTTTGAGTCATTAATTTGTGTTCTTCTTTCTAGACTCTTCCCTTCTTTTTATTAAAAAAAAAATTATTTATCAATTTACTCTAGGGGCATTGTGTTGTGACATTCTGGATCTTAGTCCCCAGTCAGGGATGGAACTAGAAACCCCTGCAGTGTAAGCTCAGAGTTGTAAACATTGGACCGCCAAGAAGTCCCATCCTCCCCTCTTTTTAGTTGCAAACAGGTATCTAGTCCTTCGTATTTTACTGACTCTGAGACTTACATAATTTTGAGTCATTAATTTGTGTTCTTCTTTCTAGACTCTTCCCTTCTTTTTATTAAAAAAAAAATTATTTATCAATTTACTCTAGGGGCATTGTGTTGTGACATTCTGGATCTTAGTCCCCAGTCAGGGATGGAACTAGAAACCCCTGCAGTGTAAGCTCAGAGTTGTAAACATTGGACCGCCAAGAAGTCCCATCCTCCCCTCTTTTTAGTTGCAAACAGGTATCTAGTCCTTCGTATTTTACTGACTCTGAGACTTACAGCATGATAAGCAAGTTACAGGGAAGAGAAGGTAATACCTTTCCGTGACAAAGGAGAGAAGAGAAATATCCTGTGGACTGGAAACAGGGAGTTACCCTAAGGTAGCAACAAGGGAATGCCGTGACTATATGAGAAAGTATCACCCTCAAGCCAGCAGACCACTTTCCCAGGTGAGATGGCCCCTGGCCTAGATTGCTACAGGATTTTATAGTTGCTCAGTGAGCCCATGTGTACCAAGAAAAGACTCTTGAGCTGTATCTGAATTTTGCTCCTTTCACTAGCTGGTGATCGGATGAGCTCCATCATGACTGTGTCTCCCTGCTTCCCCCAGTTCCCCCCGAGACCTCTAGATCATCCATTTTCACCCAGACACTTGTCCTGTGCTGCTTGGAAAATCTCTGATCTGATGCCCTCTCTCTTCTGCCATCCTCTCAAACCCTCCTCCTGTGCCTTACATCAACCAAATCCTGCCATCAGCAAATTTCCTATGTCTCAACTTCTTCCCTCAGGATTCCTTCTACATCCTCTTCATCTGAAATTTGACTGACCTTAGAAGTCTCTCATAGGGAGGCTGCTTTTATTGTTTTTCCCCTGTTACACCTAAAGTGGCCAAAGTATTTTTCCTGCTCCTCTTTGCCGAACTCACTTCTCCTTTTTAAAACCATGTCTTCCTGGGACTTTCTTGCTGGTACAGAGGATAAGGATCTGCCTGCAAAGGTAGGGGACACAAGTTCAATCTCTGATCTGGGAAGATTGCACATGCCTTGGAGCAATCAAAGCCCCTCTGCTGCAAATACCGAAGCCTGCGTGCCTAGAGCCCAGGTTCCAACACAAGAGAAGCCACCACAGCGAGAAGCCCTCGCACCACAACTAGAGAAAGCAACGAAGACCCAGTGCAACCAAAAATAAATGATAAACATTTAGAACCACACTGTCCTGAAACATTTGCTCCCATTCACCTTGCTTTGTCACCCTTCAGTCTCAGCACATCATTCATCATGGATTTTAGCACCTCTTATCATCATTGGTGACTTCTGCAGCTGCCTAGACTCATGGCTTCACCCTCACTGAACATCAGAGTGAACTGAAATGCTTCTTGAAAACCCCAGGGCTGGTGCCCTCTCCCCAGAGGTGTGGGTTTAGTGATCCTGGAATAGGACTTTTCTCTCAGGAGGAAGAGGATCTCCACCTCAGTCCACTCCTATCTGCCCCACCGAAGGCTGTAGTGCGCCAGTCTACCCTTCCAGTCCAGTCCAGTTCAGTTCAGTCGCTCAGTCATGTCCAACTCTTTGCCACCCCCTGGACTGTAGCATGCCAGGCCTCCCTGTCCATCACCAACTCCCAGAGTTTACTCAAACTCATGTCCATTGAGTCAGTGATGCCATCCAGCCATCTCATCCTCTGTCATCCTCTTCTTCTCCTGCCTTCAATCTTTCCCAGCATCAGGTGGCCAGAGTATTGGAGTTTCATCTTCAACAACAGCCCTTCCAATGAACACCCAGGACTGATCTCCTTTAGGATGGACTGGTTGGATCTCCTTGCAGTCCAAGGGACTCTCAAGAGTCTTCTCCAACACCACAGTTCAAAAGCATCAATTCTTTGGCGCTCAGCTTTCTTTATAGTCCAACTCTCACATCCATATGTGACTACTAGAAAATCTGTAGCCTTGACTATTTTTGGCAAAGTAATGTCTCTGCTTCTCAATATGCTGTCTAGGTGGTGTGTAAAGAACAGGGAGCTGACTTTCCTTCCAGGGCCTGATGGAAGTAGGCAGTGCTTTGAGGCCTGCCAATGGTGTCAAAGACTACGTGAGGAGCTGCCTTCTGCCTCCCACACTGCCAGGCGGTGCTCTGGTTGCCTCATCAGGATAGTGCAGCAGAGCACATGAGATAGCAGCACCTCTGCTCCCATCTGGCAGCAAGGAGGTGGGATAAGGCACAGGGAGGAGGGAGGAGGGCAGGTCTAGTGTCTGGAGGGCCCAGCAGCCACAGAGCTTGTGGCTAATGCCAGCAGTGCTCAACAGGGAGCTGAGCTAACACCTCCATTTAGAAACAACTAAGCAACATGAATGAGTTCTACTTTTGCTGGAGTGAGATCAGAGGATTCAGCAGGAAGCAACACACATGCCTAGTTGGCCCTATGTTACACCTCAATAGGGGCATGGTCAGCTAAATAAAGAAGATTAAACAGGATCCAGTCTTATAATATCCAAATATTCAGTCGGGTCTGGAGTCTTATAATATTATACCTTAACTGTCCAAAATTCAATTTTTAAAAATTATTCATTATAATAACAACCAAGAACATTTACACCTTGAGTGAGAAAAGCAATCAATAGACTCCGAGATGATGATGACTCAGATCTTAGAAGTATGACAAAGATTTTAAGAATAGTCATCGGGATTTTCCTTGCAGTCCAGCATTTAAGATTCTGCACTTGCAATGCATGGGGCACAGGTTCAATCCCTGGTTGGGAAACGAAGGTCCCACAGGCTGCACAGCATGGCCAAAAGTAAATAAATAAAATACATTTTAAAAATAAGTAAAAACAGCCATCATTAAAATGTCTCAACAATAACTATGAATTTTTTGAAACAACTAAAAAAATAGAAAATCTTGAGAAATAATTATGGTATTTTTTAAAAGGAAAAATGGAAATTATAAAACTGAAAAACATTGGGTTGGTCAAAAAGGTCATTTGGGCTTTTAAATACTGTTACAGAAAAACCCAAATGAACTTTTTGACCAATCCAATACAGTAGTCAAAATAAAAAGCAGGCTGGATTCGTTCAATAGTAGAGTGGATACAGTGGAAGACAGAAGAAAAGAGACTATATTAATATCAGGTAAAGTGGACCTCAGAGCAAAGTAAATCACTAAAGATAGACATTACATAATGATAAAAGGATTAATCCACCAGGAAGGCATTAACAATCCTAAATTTGTGTAATCAAGTAACAGAGACTCAAAATACCTGAAGCAATAATTGCTAGAGCTAAAATCTTGATTCTGGGCATGTCACAGATTATTTTTGAGCCACCATATCCTTTTTTGTCAGAGGATGAGACGGCTGGATGGCATCACTGATGCAATGGACATGAACTTGGACAAACTGCTGCAGATAGTGAGGAACAGGGAGGCCGGGCGTGCTGCAGTTCATGGGTTGCAGAGTTGGACACTACTGAGCAACTGAACAACAGCAACAATCCTTATTTGTAAAATGGGATTATAAACACCTATCACATTGCCTGGTACAAGGGCTTAGTAAATAGAGCACTGGAAATCTTAGTTTCCCATGGCCATGTGAGAAGCTTTACAAAATGGTTCAGATCACCTGACCTGTTTTACTCAAAGGAAGTCTCTCACGCCATAAAGCACCTCAGGATGTAGACTTCAAAGACCACCATGTCTGCCCAATAGGCCAGCAGGAGAGCCTCAGTCTGCAAACAGGAAGGATGACAGATGACCAGTGCTGGCCAGACTCAGGGCAGGCTCCTGGTACAGCCTTCCCTACCCAGTGCCCTCAGGGAGTCGGCAGGTCTCAGCAAGTGCTGGGAACCCCAGGGAAAAGGCAGTGGGGATGGGATGAGGGCCGTGGTCTCTATGTGGCTTAGTCTTCCTGCACTTCGGCATTGGTTCTCCTCTGTGGAAGTGACACGATCCCTCCCTCTCAGCCTGAATGAGATGACGAAAATATTCCCCTGCGTGGCATTCCCGCCATCTCTTTGAGATGGATGAGATCAGAGTAGAGATTTCTACTTTGAAAATACCTTATGAACACAGTCTTGTTCCCATCTATCCTGACCTCACATTTAACAAAGATGATGCTTGCTTCTTTTTTAAAACACTTTCCTCCTTTGCTTCCTTAATTTGCAAATTTTTTCTACTTTCTGGCTATACATTTTCAGGCATTGACTCCACATCTCCTAGTACTGGAGTTCCTGCCACCTGGGCTGTAGACTCCACCTGGGCTGTCTGGAAAAGCTCCACCATCCCAGGATGTTAAAACCCACCAACAGGAGGTCTTTTGTTACCAAAGTTTAGACCTCATATCTCTAACCCTGGCCTCTCTCTTGAGATTCAACTACTTATTCAACATTTTGACTTAGCTGTCAAGATCTTAAACCTGAAAAGTCCAAGTAGAAACAATTAACTTTTCCCATAAAGCTGTTCTTCCCAGCCTTCCCCTTATCAGTAAATGACACCATCATCCACTTAGCTATTAAGCAGAAAAATCTAGGCCTAATTTCTATTTGTTGTCCCTCACTTCCTATATCCAAACCATCAACAGCTGTTTCCATATCTAAAATATACCCTTACTATGTCAATTGTCATTTATCTCCACCCCTTTCTGAATGACTATTATTTCTTACATAGAATTTTAGAGTTGCCTCCTAACTGGTCTGTGCATTGACATTCTGATCCCCACATTTTCCAAAGGAGCTAAAGCATCTTTGAGAAGTGAGTTCTGATCCTGTTATTGCCCTGTTTAAAACAGTACCATGGCTCTCCACTTCTCTTGACATAAAGTCGAATGTCTTTGCCATGACCTATAAGGACAAATTTCATCTGGCCTCTTCTTAACCCTCTTATCTCAGCATGTCCTACATCTCCCCTGCTCACTATGCTTTTGTTCCTCAAAAGAACTTGCTTTCGCCTGAAAATTTTTCCCCAGATTGCCACATGACTGTCTCAGTCACACCATTCATACCCCAGCTCAAATGTCATCCCCTGGAGTTGCTCTGACCTCTATCTAAGGTACTCCACTGCAGCCATCGCCCTATCACCAAATCAGTCTCTATTACATGACCTTGTTTGACTATCTTCCTGGCACTATTATCTGTAGCTATTTATTTTATTTTTTTATTTACTTATTTGTTGATGTCTCCCTCACACAGAATGTAAGCGTCAATAAGAACAAGGACTTTGGCTGGTTTTCTTAGGAATCCCTGGTGCCTCGAAAAGAACCTGGTACATAGTAAGCATTCATTAAATATTTGATGAATAAATGAATGAACGGATGTCATGTCTGGGAAGGCTAGAGCCTGGGACCTTACCACTGGACAAACAATCACTTGTCTTGGATGATGAAGCCATTCAATTTCAGAAGGATGATATAAGAAGGTCAAGCTCCTAAAGCCTCTTTCATCTGTATCTATGGTCTATTAAGGATGCACAGATTGAGTTCGCTGTCACCATGGAAAGGAAGCAGCAATTCCTTGTATAATGCACTTCAGGATGCACTTTATACTAGCACCAGCGAGAGTCTGAAAGCTAGAAGGATCGAGGAAGCCCACTTTTATCTTATGCTTGCTTGATCATTCAGAAATCCAGGGCAAATCTTGTCGTGGCTGATGAATACTGCCTAAGAGACTGTTAACTCCCACAGGGAGGTAAATGTTTAATGGAAAGGCTTTATGCAAGGTGGAATATGTCTTCTTGATGCATGATAGTAGCCATCTTGCTAATGTGGGCTCTGAGACCAGGAGTCCAAGAGTAATTTGTTCAAATGAAATAATGCCTGTTAGTCTTGCCAGTACTCCCCTGCTTCGTTGTTTAACACTAACCGAATGATATAATCTGTCCCTTTCTTGTTTACAGGGGTGTTTCTAAAGAGGCAATCTAACAATGCCTCAGTCTGATTACGAATAATGAAGCCACTGCTTGGGTCTTAATTCTATCACTGGCAGAAGTCCAGTGGTAGAGAAGAAAGACAGAGGGAAAGCTATCCTCCTCTTAAGATGTTCCAAAGGATTCAGAGGCATGTGTCCATTTTAAAATAATTTCGTTCAGTCATTGAATTGAACGCATTGGCCAGTGGATTCTTTACCACTGAGCCACCAGGGACACCCTGACATGTGTCCTTAAAATAAAGATGATAAGATTCAGAAACAACCATAAGAACAGGAGTTTGGAATACATGGGCTTTGTGGGGAGTTACATTTTTCCTTTAGAAAGCGAAGTTACCTGGTTTGGAGGAAATGGTGTTCTAGTTAGCTGCTCCTTAGTGGATTTCAAAAGCCTTAAGGTGACTCACATGAAAGATCATTACAAGTAATTTCTTCTGTCCTAGCGACAATCTCCAGAGGCATCTAAATTCCATGAGTCCTCTTTCCCCACAAAGGAAGACTCCTTTGCTGTGTTCAGAGTCTTTCTACACAGAAGAATTTATGTTCATCTTTATATTCTTTCTACTCTGCTATACTCTAAAAAACACCCAGTGTTCAGAACCCCAAATTATTATTATTACTATTAATGTTAGATTACTGCCATCAAATAACTTTGGAAAAGTTATCAGTAACTTTGCGTATCAGTATTGAATCATAGACTTTGGATGAAGGGTAGATGGTTTGGGAAAACAAAGAGTTCCTGGAAGTATATTCTACAATAGCATAGAAATGTAAGTTGAAAAAATTTTCAGTTTATTTAGTCCAGCTCCCTTATTTTTAGCATGAGGAAACTGAAACACATTTACCTCTTTGAAAGTAAAGAAACTTGACCAAG
Organism: Aepyceros melampus; assembly: GCA_006408695.1. Lineage (NCBI taxonomy): Eukaryota > Metazoa > Chordata > Mammalia > Artiodactyla > Bovidae > Aepyceros > Aepyceros melampus. The sequence continues at coordinate 7,084 of SJXQ01000362.1, forward strand.
GTCATGTAGTGTATCCAGTGTAATGCTTTTTGGATGCAAAGAACAGAAAACTTGACTTATTACAAACTGACCTAAATAATGATTCAATTTATCTCACTTCCTTTTAAGGAAGGATAGATACAGGGTGAGAGTAAGTGGCTCAGTGGTAAAGAATCCACCTGCCAATGTAGGAGATGTGGGTTTGATCCCTAGGTAGGGAAGACCCCCTGAAGAAGGAAATGGTAACCCATGGACAGAGGACCCTGGTGTTGCCTGGGAAACCCATAGACAGAGGACCCTGGTGGGCTACTATCCATGGGGTCACAAAAGAGTAGGATACGACTTAGTGACTAAACAACAGCAATAGCAAAGTTAGTTTTCTTGGGCTGTCCTAGCAAAATACCACAGACTCAGTGTTTTAAATAACACATGCTTATATTCTCACAGTTAGGTGGTTGGATGGCATCACTGACTCAGTAGACATGAGCTTAAGTAAGCTCTGGGAACTGGTAATGGACAGGGAAGCCTGGCATGCTGCAGCCCATGGGGTAAGAAGAGTTGGACACGACTGAGTAACTGAACTGAACTGAACTGAACTGAAGAGGCTTTGAGGTGCCAGCAGGGGTGGTTTCTCCTGAAGCCAGTCTCTTTGGCTTGAAAGTGGCCACCTTCTCTATATACACATCACTGCTGTCTTCTCCTCTTCTTTTAAGGTCACCAGTCCTATTGGGTTGAGACCCACTCATTCATTGTTGTTCAGCTATTATGTCATGTCTGACTCTTTTGCTACCAAACATTGGCTGCAGCATGCCAGGCTCATCTGTTCTTTCCTATCCCTGGAGTTTGCTCAAGAGGCCCACTCATAGGCCCTGATTTAAATTTAATAATTTCTTTGAAGGCTCTATCTCTAAATATAGTCACATTGGCAGTTACAGTTTCAACTTATGAACTTTGAGAACCCAATTCTATCCATAACGGTGAATACAGCTGGGCCTGGTATTTTCAATTTGCTCAGTTCAGTTTAGTTCAGTCGCTCAGTCGTGTCTGACTCTTTGTGACCCCATGAAATGCAGCACTCCAGGCCTCCCTGTCCATCACCAACTCCCAGAGTTCACTCAAAGTCACATCCATCGAGTCGGTGATGCCATCCAGCCATCTCATCCTCTGTCATCCCCCTCTCCTCCTGCCCCCAGTCCCTCCCAGCATCAGAGTTTTTCCCAATGAGCCAACTCTTTGCAGGAGGTGGCCAAAGTACTGGAGTTTCAGCTTCAACATCAGTCTCTCCAATGAACACCCAGGACTGATCTCCTTTAGGATGGACTGGTTGGATTGCCTTGCAGTCCAAGGGATTCTCAAGAGTCTTCTCCAACACCACAGTTTAAAAGCATCAATTCTTCAGTTCTCAGCTTTCTTTATAGTCCAACTCTCACATCCATACATGACTACTGGAAAAACCATAGCCTTGACTAGATGTACGTTTGTTGACAAAGTAATGTTTCTGCTTTTTAATATGCTGTCTAGGTTGGTCATAACTTTCCTTCCAAGGAGTGTCTTTTAATTTCACGGCTGCAATCAACATCTGCAATGATTCTGAAGCCCAAAAATATAAAGTTAGTCACTGTTTCCCCATCTGTTTGCTATGAAGTGATGGGAGCGGATGCCATGATCTTCGTTTTCTGAATGTTGAGCTTTAAGCCAACTTTTTCACTCTCCTGTTTCACTTTCATCAGGAGGCTTTTTAGTTCCTCTTCACTTTCTGCCATAAAGGTGGTGTCATCTGCATATCTCTGAGGTTATTCATATTTCTCCCGGCAATCTTGATTCCAGCTTGTGCTTCTTCCAGCCCCACATTTCTCAGATGTACTCTGCATATAAGTTAAATAAGCAGGGAGACAATATACAGCCTTGACGTACTCCCTTTCCTATTTGGAACCAGTGTGCTGTTCCATGTTCAGTTCTAACTGTTGCTTCCTGACCTGGATACAGGTTTCTCAAGAGTCAGGTCGGGTATTCACTCCATTTATTTATTAGAGAGAGGCCTATTCGCACTGTCTAGTCTTGTGTGAATTTGGAGAAAACACTTTTTAAGAAATTGGTCCATTTAATCTAGGTTATCAAATTTGTGGGCATAGAGTTGTTCACTGTATTCTTTCATTATCCTTTTTACATTCATAGTATCTAGTGATGTCCTCTCTTTTGTTTCTAATATTAGTAATTGTTGAACTTCTTTTTTTCTTAGCCTGGCTAGAGACTTATCCAAAGAAGCAGCTTTTGGTTTCATCAATTTTCTTTTTTGAGACGCTTGTTTCAATTTTATCGATTCCTGCTGTAATGCTTATTATTTCTTTTCTTCTATTTTGATTTAATTTGCTTTTCTCTTTCTAGTTTCTTAAGGTGGAAACTTAGATGATTGATTTTAGAGCTTCTTGTATATGCTTATAAATGTATGCATTTGATGCTATAAATTTTCTTCTAAGCACTATTTTCTATATCCCACAAATTTTGATAAGCTGTTTTTCATTTAGTTCAAAATACTTTAATTTTTCTCTCAAGATTTTTTCTTTAGTTCATATGTTATTTAGAAGCTTGCTGTTTAATCTTTACATGTTTTTGGATTTTTCATTTATCTTTCTGCCATTGATTTCTAGCTTAATTCCTTTGTGATCCAAGAACAGACATGGCATTATTTCTATTTCTTTAAGTCTATTAGGGCTTCCCTGGTGGCTCAGATAGTAAAAAACCCGCCTGCAATGTGGGAGACCTGGGTTCGATCCTTGGGTTGGGAAGATCCCCTGAAGAAGGGCACGGCAGTCCACTCCATATTCTTGCTTGGAGAATCCCTATGGACAGAGGAACCTGGCAGGCTACAGTGCTAATTTTTAAGTTGTGTTTTATGGCTGAGAATGTGATCTATCATGGTGAATGTTCCATGTGATCTTGAGAAGAATTCTGCTATTGTTGGATGGAGTCTGTATACAGCAATTACATCCTTTTGGTTGATGGTATTCTGAATTCAACTGTATTCTTCCTGAATATCTGCTCCCTGAATCTCTCCATTCCTGATGGAAGTGTGTTGACATCTCCAGCTATGATTGGTGAATTCATCCACTTCTCTTTGCAATTCTAATAGCTTTTGTCTTACATAGTCTGACAATTGGTGTTAGGTAAATACACTTAACAGTTGTTCTGTCTTCTTAGAGAATTATCCTTTTGTGATTATATAACACCTTTCTTTATCCTTGATAACTTTTCTTGCTTTGAATTCTGCTGGTGTGAAATTAATACAGCTACTCCTGCTTTCTTTTGATGTGACTTTTCATTCTCTAGAGTCTTTCAAAGAGCAGGTTTTTAACTTTGCTGAGGTCTAAGTTTTCAATTTGTTCCCTTGTGGATCATGTTTTTGGTTCTGTACCAAAGACTTTGCTTAACTCAAGGACACAATGGTTTTCTCCTATGGTTTCTTGTAGAAAATTTTGCCTAACTCAAGGGCACAATTGATTTCTCCTCTGGTTTCTTTTTCAAAATTTATAGTTGTATGTTTACTACTCCATTTTGAGTCAATTTTTTGTGTTGTGCAAGGTATGAATTGAAGTACATCTTTTGCATCTGGCTATCCAATTGTTCCAACACCACTAGTTGGAAATACTGTCCTTTCTCTGTTGATGTGACTTTGCACTTTTGTCAAAAATCAATTTTCCATATATATATGTGTGTATGTATTTATTTTCTGACTTTCTATTTTGTTCTGTTGCTCTGTTTGTCTACTTGATGGCAATACTATACCATATTGGTAGCTGTAGTTTTATAATGCTTTGAAATTATATAGGGCTAACTCTTGAACTTTGTTCTTCTTTTTGCACTTATTTTTTTGTTCTAGGTGTTTTGAATTTTCATAAGGGTTTATAATCAGTTTGTCAATTTCCACAAAAATTCTGTTGGAATTTTGATTGAGATTTCACTGAATGTATTGACCACTTTGGGAAGAAGTGATAATAATGTTGTATCTTCTGATCCATGAACATGGTGTGAAAATGTTGGCCATGAACTGTATCCCCACCAGGATCCTCTGTTTATGGGATTCCCCAGGCAAGAATACGGGAATGGGTTCCCATTTCCTACTCCAGGGAATCTTCCTGACCCAAGGATCCAGCTGGAGTCTCTTGCATCTCCTGCATTGGCAGGCAGATGGTTTATCACTGCCACCTGGGAAGCCCTCTTAATACCTCCCACTCTTCCAAAAATGATTAAGCTTTAGTGGAACTTTTAACAGCGCTGTAGTCTGGCAGGGATAGTAGTTGGGTATTGATAATATTTCCATCACAACATCCATTCTAACTTTGTATCAGTCAAGGCCAGTCAGGAGATGGATACCACTTAGGAATTTGATTATAAATGTTAATATAAGTTTAAGCCCCGTGGCTCAGACAGTAAAGAATCTGCTTGCAATGTAGGAGGCCTGGGTTCAATCCCCAGGTTGGGAAGAGCCCGTGGATTCCACAGAGGATAGGAATAACAAGGGACTGTGCTAATAAGTAAAGAGAACTCTAAAAAATATAGTATTAGCAGTTAAAAGAAGCAGAGAGATACAGCACAAAGAAAAAGTGTGCTCCCTTCCCCTTTAGAAGTTTTGGGTATTAAAAAAAAAACAAGAAACGCTCTTCCGAGAAAATGCTAAGCTTACAGAACGTCTTTAGACTACGCCTGACCTGTGGAACACGAAGAAAGAGTACGCTCCATTATCCCTTCGACTTGCTAACTTTGTGAATGGTATTTGTCATTCATTCATTTATCGCTTCTAAAAAGGTATGTCCGAGTTCCTGCCTTGGGCCAGGTCCCGTTGCTGGCCTTGGGGGTAGGAAGGTGAATGAAATATGGTCCTTACTGAGAAGGAGCCGACAAGTCAGGGAAAAGGAACAGCGGCGGCGGTGGAAGCAGCTTTGGGGAAAGCGGGGCTGGGAACACAGGTGACAAGGGCTGACCTCAGGGAGAAGCCAGCCTCGGGAAGGAGGCAGGAGCATCTTGCCAAGGGCAGAGCTTTCAGCCTCGGTTTACACAGCGCGGGCGGGCGCCGCAAGCCGGCCGAGCGGGGCGAGGTCCGGGGCAGGAGGATGGGGCTGGAGTCCTTCACACCCAGGACCCCGGGAAAAAATCCAGATTTTCGTCGGTGTGCAATTGGAAGCCACTCAGGGGTTAATCACAGCGAGATTTATCTGATCAGTTTTAAGAAAGATCTTTGCTGGTGGTGATCCGGGCAGAAGGGAGGACGTTCTCATACTCTTAATTATCAACCCACCACGCGATTTTCCTCCCTTCCTATCTTCTAACGCACTTAGTGGGCACGTTCGGGACATTCGTCGAAGCCCATAAATCAACAAGAAATAAGGCGACAGATACGGAAGCGGCCACCGGGAGGAAATGAAAGTGGACTGGGTCGGGTTGGGGTCAGAGTAGGGCGGCGGGCCAGGACCAGGGCGAGCTGGCAGACTCAGCGGAGAACTTACACTCACTGATTTTTTTTCTTTCATTATTATTATTTTTTACTGGAGCCGGTAGCTCGCGAAGACAACCAAGTCCTCTTCTCCCGCCTTCTGAAGCTCCAGCCAGAGAACTCCCGCTAGATGGCCCCACCCCGGAACCTTGTTTCACCGGAACTTTGTTTTACTGTAACCTTGTTTCATCGGAACTAGATGCCGAAGTTCCTGGTGTTACTGCCGGACGCAAATGTCGCGGAACGCTTCCGATTAGGAATCATGGCCGCGGCCGTTGGCGACTCACGTGTGAGTGCGGGGAAAAAGCTGAAAAATTCACTAAGGAAGAAGAAGAGGATGAAAAGGGTAGTCCCGTCTGTAGCATCGGAGCTGGAAGATAAGGACAAAGACGCTTCCGATAATGAAGGTAACGTACTTGGGCTGAGCTTTGGCTGCTCAGAGAAAAGGCCTGCCTGATTTGCGGGAAGCAGGGGTTGCGAGAGAATATCCCGCTGGCAGCCCGAATTTCATCTCCCCAGGACGGCGAAGGGGCGAGTTTGGCTCGGTGTGAGAAGGTTTGAGAAAGTGATGTTCAGGGGAAGGAAGGTCGCTGTTGCGTGTTAAAGCCTCCAAGTTCTTTTATTAGACATTTTCATTGTCACTGTAATTAAGATGAATCTGTTGCTTTTTTTTTTTTTTTAATAGAAGCAGAAAAAAAAAAAAAAAAAAAGAGGCTTACAGTAGCAAGGGGCGAAAGGAAGGGCGATATCTAAAATTACAAGAATGAGTTGGGTCTCCTAGGGAGCAAGGAGGGAAGATCCGAGAGAGGCTCCTAAGGAGCAAGGAGGGAAAAGCGGAGAGAGGAAGACGACTGGTACACTTGAATTTTCTTGTGCAGTAGATGCGTGCGTGTGTTGGGGAATTAGGGATGAGATACTAGTGAGGAAACCGTAGGTGGTTAAAGTAGAATAAATAAAAGCGGTTGATAAAGATGTCTTTCAGAGACGTTTATACCGAAAGGAAGGAAATGTATTTTGAGGCTTTCAGCTATGGTGTGTACATGCTGCTACTCTTTACCATCGTTCTTGGCACTGGCTTCTCAGGTTACAAGGGATCGCAGACGACCCCTGACCTTCTCCTGCTCAGAGATTGCTCTTTAATATATCAAGAGGTCGTTAAGAAGGTAGTTCTCATGATCCTGGTCCAGTTAACTAAAAGGATGGAGACAGAGAATTCCATATCCTGTATAACGCAGTCAAGGCATTGCTTCCTTCTGTCTTATACATAAACCTCATACTGTATGATTATTTTTATTTTAACGTGTCTTTTCCTTATGGATACAAGTCGTTCGAGTGTTGGAACATGTCTTCTTTATCTTTATTCTCATGGGGCCTCCCTTATACATTTCGGTACTGAGTAAGTTTTCTTGCTGAATAAATAAATAAGGAATCATTTCATCAGGGCCTTAGTTTTCTAAGTCTGGGCGTGGTGAGCAGTTTTTCAGACATAGGGAAAGCACCCACAGTGGCATGTAGTCTCCTGAAACACATGGCTAGTTAGGTTGAAATGAATTGTTGGCCGTGGCTCCAGCTATTCAGAGGTGTTACTCAGACTAGGAACAGGATAAAACCAGATTGTAAAGGGCCCTGTGTGCCATATGAAGAGGATTGGATTCTCTATTAGTAGGCAATATGGAGCTCTTGAGACGTTTTAAGCAAGTGTATCACTGCTAACTATATGGTGACTGCCGTAGAGTGCCAGAACAGTTAGGCAAAGTTGCAAAGCTCTGTTAGGGATTGCACTAGGAAAGTACAGTGAAGACAGAGAGGAGGTCCCCACTTGAAATGTTTTTCAGAAGGAAAGCATTCAATTTTCCAGACAACCAACTTCCAAATAAATTTGTAGCACCATAAATTTTAGGTATATTCCTCTTAGAGGAATTAGGTAGTAATAATAATACTTTAGGTACTGTATCACTTTAATTCTCAAAGCAATCCTGTAAGACAGGGTTGTTGTTAATATTAACCTCATTTTATTTGTAAGAAACTGAGATGGAGAGAGTATCTTGCTCCCGCAGTGCATAAGCTGATAAGTTGATAGAGGACACAACCAGTATCGGAGCTTGCTCTGTAGCTTTTTCTCTGACCCCTAACTCCCTGATACAGTTGAGGAACCAGGAGGACAGAAATGATCAAACAAAACAAAACTTTCTGGAAAGTAAAAGAGCAGGGCCACAGAATCTTAAGCAAGAATTGGTTATGAGCAGACCGTGGTATTGAGACAGGTTTTTGTTCTACTCTCGGTTCAGTCACTAAGGGGTATTTTTGTGGTCAGATTTTATAGCACTCTTTCCGCCATTGATAACTATAGTCTTCCTTCCTTCCTCTCTTCTCCCATCCCTTCCTTTGTTTTCTCCTAAAATCTGTGTATTATCTCCAGAAATAAATGATCACTCTTTTCTCAGTTGTATAAGAGGCATCTGTGTTTGTACTGCCTTTCAGAGGGACTTTGGGCTTCTTAGGGGGAGCTTGCCTCAGTTCCCTCTTCCATAAAATGGACGTGGTAATAGTGTCTCCTCAGGATTGTTGTGAAGATTCATTGGGCTCATGTATGTAAAGCATTTAATTTAATGGTTGGCACATGGCAACCATAAAATAAATACCACACCCTTGCGGCTCAGTGGTAAAGAATCCACTTGCCAGGGCAGGAGATGTGGGTTCGATCCCTGGGTTGGGAAGATCCCCTGGAGAAGAAAATGACAACCTACTCCAGTATTCTTGCTTGGGAAAGCCCATAGACAGAGGAGCCTGGTGGGCTACAGTCCATAGGCTCGCAGAGTCAGGCAGTATTTAGCGACTAAACAACAGCCTACTGATAAATTATGATCCTGACATCTTTTCTGATCTAACAAAACTGCTAGTCCCATCTCTTGGCCACCCAGTAAGCCTTCTAGCCTTTGATAACAGCGATGTTTGTAAGCTGGAGCTTTCTCCAGAAAAGAGGTTAGAATTTCCTCAGGTAACCCTACAAGGGAGCTGATGGCCTTTCTGTTTTCCAGATGAGGAGACAGAGGCTTGGAGATACTGTTTTCCATTATACTAGAAAGCCTTTCAGTGGAAAACTGTTCAGTCCATAGATGCCAGTTGTTATCTCTTAATTCTGTCCTTCTTACTTCATAATTAACCATTCAGTCATGTTTTCATGGTAAAATTAGGCATTAATAGTGGTTCTATTTATTTTTCAGGGATAGTGATTTTGACAACCATGGATTGTCTCTGCCTCATTGTTCTGTGGATAGCATGCACTTAATATTTGCCAGGCTGAATTCATGATTTCATCTTCAAAACAGAATCCAGTGAATAAAGAGGATGGCCTGTGTCACTGTGCACTGGTGATCTGCATGTGACCTGATGGCTGTTTACTCCTCCAGGCACACATCTTGCTGCCCCCTGGCTTGCTGATGACACAGTGTCTGAACTCCTCATCTCTTGAACATGGTTGCTCTCCTCTCTCCTCGCCATGCTTATGCTGGCCCACTAGCTATCTTTTTTCCCTTTGCTTTCCTTTAACCAGCTTCTTTAGATTTCTATTTAGTTGTCTCCCTTTGCCTTTTCTTTCAGGATTTAGAATGTGTCTCTTCAATAAAGACAAATAATGAAAGGCCTTTTATTTAATAAATTCAGTAATGTAGGCCATTTTGGAGAAGGCAATGGCACCTCACTCCAGTACTCTTGCCTGGAAACTCCCATGGACAGAGGAGCCTGGCAGGCTGCAGTCCATGAGGTCGCGAAGAGTCAGACATGACTGAGCAACTTCACTTTTCACTTTTTACTTTCATGCATTGGAGAAGGAAATGGCAACCTACTCCACTGTTCTTGCCTGGAGAATCCCAAGGACAGGGGAGCCTGGTAGGCTGCAGTCTATGGGGTCACACAGAGTTGAACACGACTGAAGCGACTTAGCAACAGCAGCAGCAGCAGTAGGCCCTTTGGATGGAGATGTTTTCCTTTGGTTTAACTCAGAATTTTCTATTTAATATAAGAAATGGATTTTTTTTTTCCTCTTGTGAAATCAGATATTTCTGGAAAGGTGATACATAAAAACAGCTTTCTCTTTTTTTAAAATTTATTTTTATTTATTTATTTGGCTGCTTCAAGTATTAATTGCAGCAAGCGAGTTTAGCTGCCCCACAATATGCAGGATCTTAGCTCCCTGCCAGAGATTGAACTTGTGTCCCCTGCATTGGAAAGCAGATTCTTAACCACTGGACCACCAGGAAGGTCCCCGGAAGTAGCTTTTCTAGTTCAGATATTTGTGTACATGTGGCCTTGGCAGAACTATATTAAGTTATCAAAAATTCACAGAGACTGGATTCTGAGAGACTGTAAAGGCAGGCGATTGAAGTGGACTTCAGACACATGAATCAGCGTGCACATTACAGGCTTGTTATTGAAGTATACCGGCTCATTTTATCAGGAAGTTGAGTCAGAGACTTATATTTGAATTTTATTGGTTCATAAAAATTCATAAGGATGTGCCTTATATCAGCATTTGAAAGCAGCTTCTTCAGTGAGATGTTACTTATATTTCCTAGAAAAACACACAAGTATACCCCATGTGTTGGTTGCACTTTTATTTTTTATCTTCTGGCTTTAATTTCTTTTGACATGTTGTGTAAGAAAGGTAGAAAATTGTGCTTTCATGAGTGTAAAACTCTTGGATATTGTTTGTCAGACTTTGCAGAAGTTTCCTAGTTCCATTACCTTAAAGCTTTGGTAAAAGCTGTGTTTCAGAACTTGGCATGGATCCTGATACGTGATGTAGTACTCAATATCCATTTATTATAAAATTGGAAACTTCTCTTAATGCGATTTTTACACTCTTTTCTCATGTACCAGATATCACTGAGGTTACAGATTAGCAGAAGTTATATGTGATATAAACTAGAATGATAGCAAAATGATTCAGACTGTAAATTTTGGTAAATTGTAATACTTTTCAGTGGGGTTTGAACTTTGGTTATAGTAAAATTGTGAATGATCCCAAATCAGAGATATGTGTGAGGTAAGATGCTGTAGCCAGCATTCAAGTAATACATAAATGCCAGGCATTATAAAGGAGAGGATGACACCCCTACATGAGTTAACCTGGAACTGCTCAGATTTATTGAATTAATAGCTTGTTGGTGATTTAGATACCATGTGTATGCTTGGCTCTTACGTTTGTAGTCTAAATAAAAAACACAGCCTTCCCATTCAGTAGATCAGTTCAGGTGGAAAAAATGAAAACAGTGGTGATGATATCAAGTATTATAAAGAGCAGTAATGGCAACTCGTTCCAGTATTCTTGCCTGGGAAATCCTATGGAATAGGAGCCTGGTGGGCTACAGTTCACGAGCTTGCAAAACGTGACTTAGTGACTAAACAACAACAATGATAACTCTACCTCTGAGTTACTGAATTACTCAGACCTATGGAATTTATGCACTGTTAGAGGTTTGTATGCAATGGCTACTTGCTTAAGATTGTAATCTTTATTAAAAAAAAAAAAAAGCTCTGTAGTTGGTAAATCAACCCATATAAAAAAGCTTGGTCCAGTGCCATCAAGTGATTGACTGCTCTCTCAGAGCACGTGCCCATATGTCTATAAACTTGTAGAAAGGAATGCTAACTCTCGGTTTTTTCTGAATTATTCTGGTCACATATTTGAATAACGGCCATATACTTCTAAAACAAGACTTGATACCAATCCAGTTTAGAAGATCCTAGGAGCGATCCCTTCCTTTTTTGATAAACTACAAAGCAGTATTTAAGATGTAATAAACTAGCAGATAAATAAACTTTTCATCAAACAGTAGCTTATAACCTCCTGCATCGTTTAAGTTACTTAAAATAGCAAAGGAACATGCCTAAGAAATGAAGTATATCATAGTCCTCCTTGAGTAGTTGAGCAATTTATAGAACAGGCTCAGGAAACAGACTGCTTCCAGGCTCTGTCTGGCTTGCCCAGATAACACATAGTAATCACATCCGACAGTTTGTCCCATGAAAACTTTCATTTTATTTTTGGTTATTTTTATGGAAACCTGAGTAACTTCCATTTTTTTTTAGAGGTAAATGCTTTTTAAAAAAGTTTTCAAGTATCAATTTTAAATATTCTAAATTAAGCAGTAAAGGGCAGGAAAGAGCACATGGCGTGATAGAATAGATGTTTTAATACCTGGACTGGGAGCAGTGGTTTCCTAGAGCTCTGTATGACTTCGGTCAAAATGAGAATGGGATGTGAGCACTGGTCATTCTGGTTAGCTATGGCTTAGAGAGAAATTCCTCTTTTAACTCAAGCTTTATTAAGCTGAGTTGGCCAAAAAGTTTGTTCAGGTTTTTGGTAGGATAAACCCAAATGAACTTTTTGGCCCACCCAGTGTATTGTGGCTACTCTTGGCATTAGTTCAGTTACCTTAGTCTGAGTTGAATCTTGGATTCAGAGCTTTGTAGTGCCTTAGAAATCAGCACCCTGTCACCCCACCTTGTTCATTTTGTGACTGGACATTTTTAAAACTTTTCTAAGCTTCAGAACCATTCTCCTCTTAAATAGAATAATAATAGCATCCAGAGAGTGTTGTGAGGATTAAGTGATAATGTGTAAAAAGCACTTTAAATAGTACCTAGCCCTAAACACTTGCTGGCTAGTTAATATTCATCATTGTTTTAGAGTGCTTGGGAAGCTGTAGGACAGAGATAATTGACCGCTTCTGAAACAGAATCAAAGTTGTCTTGCTCACCATGAACCCCTGGCATATGGGTTAGAGGAGAGCCAAGACTGGGTGGAATTACAGTGGAAGGAAAATTTATTCCCCCTCCCCCTGTCTTTTGTCAGTCCCTTTTTAGGACTTTTGGGATGCCTCTCTGCTCTGGCTCCCAGGTTCTTAGTCTCCTTGTCTGTCATCTGATTATTGTCATCTATTTAATGCCTACCGTGTGCCAGAGCTGTGCTGAGTGCTTTTCCTGTTTTATCTCATTTAATCATCATAACAACCTAGTGAGGTAGGTACTATTTTTGTTCCCAGTTTACTGAGACACAGAGGGGTTAAGTAACTTGCCCAAGATATGCTAGTAGGAAGTAATGGAAATGGGGCATAGCTCCACGTCTGCTTATTTTATATTCTGAGTGCTTAACCCCTGTGCTGTAACAGGTCATCTAAAGCTTCCCATTCAGCACCTCATATGTCCTGTAGATTCCAGCCACCAGAGCTGTTTGTTCTTCCTGTCTTCTCTGCAGCCACATTATGTATGTCTTGAAGGGTATGGGGGTGGAAGGCGAGGAGGGGTGTAATTGACATGTAAACGTTTCTTATGGGCTAGGCACTCTTTTAAGAAACTGAGTTAATTATCATAAAACCCCATGAAGTAGGTACTGTTTTATTGCCATTTTTACAGACGAGGAAACTAAGGTTGAGAAGGTAAAAACCTTCAGAAAAGTCATGTAGGTTTGTGTCTGGAGTTAAGATTGAATCAGGCAGCCTGAGTTCTGTGTCTTTACTCTTTAACCACTACTAACTGATCTCAAATTTTTATAAGTTTTGTTTGATTTCTAGTAAACCCTAAAGGTGTGAAATAGATGGGGAAACAGTGAAACAGTGTCAGACTTTATTTTCTGGGGCTCCAAAATCACTGCAGATGGTGACTGCAGCCATGAAATTAAAAGACGCTTACTCCTTGGAAGGAAAGTTATGACCAACCTAGATAGCATATTGAAAAGCAGAGACATTACTTTGCCAACAAAGGTCCGTCTAGTCAAGGCTATGGTTTTTCAGTAGTCATGAATGGATGTGAGAGTTGGACTGTGAAGAAAGCTGAGCGCCGAAGAATTGATGCTTTTGAACTGTGGTGTTGGAGAAGACTCTTGAGAGTCCCTTGGACTGCAAGGAGGTCCAACCAGTCCATCCTAAAGGAGATCAGTCCTGGCTGTTCATTGGAAGGACTGATGCTAAAGCTGAAACTCCAATACTTTGGCCACCTCATGCGAAGAGTTGACTCATTGGAAAAGACCCTGATGCTGGGAGGGACTGGGGGCAGGAGGAGAAGGGGATGACAGAGGATGAGATGACAGGATGGCATCACCGACTCGATGGACATGAGTCTGAGTGAATTCCAGGAGTTGGTGATGGACAGGGAGGCCTGGCGTGCTGCGATTCATGGGGTCGCAGAGAGCTGGACACGACTGAGCGACTGAACTGAACTGAAGATCAAGGTTAAGCAAAATCCTTAGTGCTCCCAGATGATAATTGTATTTTAAAAGAAAAACCTTCTTAATCCAGTAGAGAAACTTTCTTAAAAGGAGGGATCAGAGGTAAGTGGGAGGTGAAAATAGCAGTAGCAGTTTGGCCGCTTACTGGACGTACACACCTATAGTGCAGAACCTGGGGCTTGATATATGTTTTTTTCCTTGGATGATACATCAGACCGGCTTATTTATATAAACGAACCAGCTTTTCACACCCAGTTCTTACCGTTTAATCCCCACATCTCCAGTTTCTGCCTATGTGAACTTCTTTACATTTTATAGATATCTGGTGGCTTAGACAGTAAAGCGTCTGTCTACAATGCGGGAGGCCTGGGTTCGATACCTAGGTTGAGAAGATCCCCTAGAGAAGAAATGGCAATTCACTCCAGTACTATTGCCTGGAAAATCCCATGGACAGAGGAGCCTGGTAGGCTACAGTCCATGGGGTCGCAAACAGTTGGACACGACTGAGCAATTTCCTTTTGCTTACCTTCTTCAACATCCCCATGCATTTTGGACATGCTGGTTTCTTCTGCTGAGAGTGTAGTAGTGATGATTACAATAGTAATTTTAATTTTAATACAAAACATTGACTCAAATTTAGACTGTTTCGATCCTCGATTGAGTGCTCTTGCCCATGCCTCTTTCGGTTGGCCTTATTGTAGAATCTTACTTCTTTGGCTTTTTCCTTCTCTTGTCATTCAGGCTTGCTCTTTACCTTTAAGAAATAACTTGAAATCATCTTTGTAAAAGATACCCCTAAACCTTTTTCTTCCTTGTTTTTCTATTAGAAGAACGTTTACAAATTTTAAACCAAAATTTTCTGTTGGTGTTAACTGATTTATGTATCCTACTAGATATTTTACTTCTTCAAAGGGAAAATCTAGACTTTTCATTTTCTCCTTCCTTCATCTTCATTCACGAGTACTTGGTAAATATTGAAGGACTATGAGTTTTTTAAAAAACTTTATCCCAGTCCCAAAGGCTAAGGAAAATAACTGACTTTTCTGCCAGCAGCTCACTGTATCAGGGATGAGGGACAGATGGCAAGTTTGAAAGGCTGGTGGAAGTTTGGGGAAAGTGCAGCAAGAGATGGAGAGATGCCTCTGCCTACCTGGTTACCTCAGAAGTCTAACCTTGCCCTTCCCAATGTGGTGGCCACTAGTCACGCTGAAGGAATTAAAACTTCGTCAAGTTAAAAAAAAATTCAGTGACTTCATTGTACTAGCCACATGTGAAGGACCCACTAGGCTCTTGTGGTTGGTGGGCAGCTCTGATAGAACATTTCCATAAATGCAGAAGTTCTGTTGGAACCATTAGTTATTACTTCGAGTAAGCATTCTTTGTCGCTCTTCCTTAATTTCCAGGTCTTTAAAATAGAATGCAGAATTAAGTTAATGTTTAAAATAACACACAGGACTTCAAAGAAATTTTTTGCTTATCTGGGGCCCTTAGATCCCTGGGTTACACCCACTTCTGTTGAATATCAGTTTGTGGTAAATTCAAAAAAATCTCATCTTCATTGGCCACAGTAGATTTTTAAGGGCCAGTTCTATTTTCTGACTTGTGTAGTGATTCGCTTTGGTATTCCAGAAGTAAACTTTGTTTTGTAATATGCTAGCTGACCTCGTAACATTGACATATTTAAATTTATTTCTAGAAAATACCATCATTTCCATTGGTCATGAATGCATGACTGAAAACTTCTGAGTTAGGGCCTCTTAAAAATATAATAAAAAGCCATGACTGCAGCAAACTCTTCTGGAATTTTTTTTGTTTTAATTGGAGTAAGTGCAGGTTGTATGAAATGGTGTTATAAAACTTCATGAATGTATTGTGTGTGTAGCATGCATGTTGTTGTAGTCAAGCTGGCTGAGAAACACGCCAAAGGAAAGCAGCCCAAGTCTAGAAATGGAGAATGCAGTGGCCTATGCAGCCCGGAAGTCTCGGGCTGCCTTTACAGTGTGGGTGACTGTGAAATTCACTGCAGCTTGTGTGTGGCTTCATTAGGACACAACGCTAGGTGTCAGTGTTGCAGTTTGGACAGTTTTTACCAGGAGCTAGTAAAGACCTCTGCTTCTGATCACTCAGAGATTCTTCATTGACGCAAACCACTGTGCCTCTGTACCTGTAGATGAAGCATACCTAGAAGAGGTACTTTTCAAAGAATTGTTTATTTTGTTGTTATACCTCTCCAGTGCTGCTGGCTCTGAGGAATAAACATATTCTGTATTAACGTACATGTTTTTCACTTAACTACATTCTCTAGACTCTGTTTCTCAATGTACTTTCCAGGGAATGCTGGTCCTAGGAGATACTTATGGGCTCTGGAATCTGGTGTATAGTAGACACACAGATTTTCATTGAATGGTAGTGCTTTCAGCTTTTGTTTGGCAAAATTTGTATACTTTCTCTACATTGCAGGCAGTGAGCGTTTTTATATCACCTAAATCTTCGTGTCACATCCTTGTCACATTCTCAGATTTAAATTTGCCAGGTATACAGGATACAGTGGAGGCTTCAAATTATGTGTCAAATTAAGTTCTCTTTAAAATTTTTTTTGTTAATTAAGAAATACGCAACACATTAGGGCAGTAGAATTGTTATGATTCTTGCTTCTTTATCATTTCCTTTAATTTTTTTAATACCGTTAACATACTTTATGTAAGATCATGCTTTTTTAAAGTATTATTTTGCTCTTTTTAATTTTATGTATTGTTCTGTTACTTTTTGAAGATACTGCAGTTTTACTATGTTTGAGACTCATTTTATATATGTATAAACTGATTTGTTTTCTATATTTTTATTTGCCATTTTCTAATATGCTGCAAATTTTTGTGTTTGAAATGTATTAAATACTTAGTTTTCCATCCTTTTGTTTCATGAGTTCTCAGCAATCAAAGAAACAAAGATATTAGGCAAACATAAAACCAAAAAGCAAGTGTAGCGATGACTAGCTAAGTCAAGTCTTTTCAGCAGTTCTGTCTTAATTCATGACTTCAAGTCAAGAAGTTAGGGAGGATCACTCAGAGTGGAAGAGCTGACTGTACGGTCA
Source organism: Aepyceros melampus (assembly GCA_006408695.1). NCBI lineage: Eukaryota > Metazoa > Chordata > Mammalia > Artiodactyla > Bovidae > Aepyceros > Aepyceros melampus. The sequence continues at coordinate 23,869 of SJXQ01000362.1, forward strand.
GTTCCATTCTCTTTGATCGTAGCCATGAGCTAATATAAAACTACTTTTGAAGTATTTCCTAATTTAGTTTCACAGGTTTTTGAAGAGCAAAGCAGAAGCTCTTCAGAAGGCTCGGGATCATACAGCTGCACAGAGATTTCGCTGGCACTTGTGCTCTTGTTGTTAAAGTACAGTGAGCTGCAGAATTTGAGACAGACTGCAAAACTTAAAGTACCCAGGGGTTCTCAGCAAGTTGGTTTTCAAGCGAGGCCACCAACTGGATCGTATTTTGGCTGCTCCTCTGATTTCAGCCGTTTGACTCTTACAGATGACATAGTTTCATGTGTATGCTGCTTTGAGTGGTTCTGAGTGGTTCTGCATGGTACAACTCCACAGTGTACAATTTGTATCCTTCACTCAAAACTTGATATTTGCATTCGGCCATCCAGCAGTGCAGTCAAATTTCATTAGATTATTTTTTCAAAAATATTGCAACCCATTAATAAACCCAGTTTATTAATGTTTTAGGCAGATTCTATAAAAGGAAACAAGTGTTTAGATTTTTCCATACCAGGATTCAGGATTTTAAACACGTGGGTCAAAGCTCTCAGAGAACTTACTCTGACTTCTCTGTGCTGTGGAAACACTATTCCATTTTCTTGACAGATTAAAGTTTTTTTGTTGTTACTTGTTTTTAAAATAATATTTGTTAGTCTCTTCAAGTAGTTTAATAACACAATTAAAAGCCTGTGGGTTTGAACACACCCTGTAGCAGCCCCAGGGCAGCATCTGTCGCCATTGACCACGGGATGCCCTGAGGCTGGAGGATTGACTTCCACTCCCTGGGTGCTGACGCTGTGGTGGCCTCCCCTGTCCACATGGCTGGGCCAGGTCTTTGCAGGTGGGTGACAGTAGGGTGGAGGGTCCTGCCATTCTCCACTATCACGGCAGCTGTGAGACTTGGAAATAAGAATGGAGACAGATGGAGAGCCATTAGCCTTAGGAAGGCCTCTGGGGGAGTCTCACCATGGCCTTGCCAAACTCTGCCTCCAGTATTAAAGTTTAGTTTGTTTCTACTGTTAGGTTCTCTAGGAAGCTGTGGATTGGAAAAAGATCACTTTTCCTCTGGTGATGAAGCAGTAGAAGCTGACAACGAAGATGAAGCTGAACCCCGCGAGGATGCCAATGATAGTGCTGCAGAGGCCAGTGTGGGGACTAACGCGGGCTGGGCAGATGCCATGGCTAGAATCCTGAACAAGAAGATTCCTGAAAGCAAACCCACCATCCTGGTCAGAAACAAAGAGCTGGAAAAGGAAAAAGAGAAGTTAAAACAAGAGAGACTAGAGAAAAGAAAACAGGTGTGTTCTACCAATTGTTATGTACATTGGGGTGTCAGGGCTAGTTCTCATTGGTACCAGATTGCTCTTTCAGTGTTTGTCCAGTTAGCATTCCAGTTCATAACTTGTGTTTTATCTGTGAGTGGATAACCAAAGTTGTGTTCAGAAACCTAGTCTGAATCATTCTCTTGAGCATGTTTTTTATTCATCTAAACAAAACAGTAAAAATGAACTCCAAGGAAATGTATCCTTTTAAAAGTCAAGTACTTATATCTGTGCCAGTGACTCCTGGGTTTGAATATCTTATTCAACTTACCTGTTCAGATGCTAACTTTATTAATAAAGTTAACTCTGAGCTAATAGAATCATGTTACTTACTTTTAGCTTAAAATCTACTTTATGATATAAATCTGTGATGGTATCATTGACAGGGTTGGTTGCAGTTCTGAAAACAAACTATTTTACTGATGGATAAACTAGAGTTCATTATATCTTTTGTTCAACCACTGATGGAAGAAGATAGACTGATGCTGTCTGCTAATGAAAGGCCTGAAGTTGGACTTTAAGTTTGCTGTTGTGTATTACAAAGATAAACAATAATAAAGGAACAGTAGAACAAGAATATGTCTAAACTATTTGGCTGCTGAAATAGATAATTTTTTAATGAAAGAAAAATAACTTTCTACAGTCATACTGACAATATAAAAGTACTCATTTCCAAGAGATACTTTATACATAAAAAGGAGAGAAAACTTAAGTTTCAGGTGGCATTTGTTTGCTTTTAAGTTCACCATCCCCTTATCTTGTTTCAAGATCAATGTTTTCTTTGTTCCTAATACTGGGTGCCCTCTGTTAGAGGCTGTATAAAGATGGAACTTTTCAAGTACGGCTCTTTGAAACAGAACGTACTCTGTTACTAATTCAATATTCTCATTGTCCTTTATTTAAGATCAACTTTGTCTCTAAGTCTTACTGATAGCTTTTCAACTTAAAATTTGAACCTTTGTTTTTCTTTTTTTTTAATCTGGCAAAAACTAGAGGAGGCTTTAAAATTATCCGAATCCTTAATTACCCCTAGTCCCAATGTTCCAGTAAGAGAACATTTTAAACCAACAGAAAGAAATTCCTGACTCTGCTCTAGGCCAGAGCTTTGAGTGCTAGAGCTGATGCTGTCCACATAATGCATGAAAGCACGTGTGTTGATACCAGGAACACGACACAGCAGCCCCAAATGCTCTTGAGTATATATTTCTGGGTAGAGTCTGTGTAAATTATGTTTGTTTCTTAATGTTAAGTATTATTGGTTTCCAGAGTACTGGCTACCTATTTCTAATTATAGGTAAAGAAATACATTTCAGAGTTAAAAAATATCTGGGGATCATGCATGCCTGTTATCCCCTTGGTACAAGAGATAATTAAGGATTGACTGTTTTAAACTTAAAAGTAGGTTTTTTATTTCTGGTATAATCTGACAATGAATTTCATTATAGTTAAAATATCTGATTTGGGGAAGAATCTGTTTCTTTAAAAAGGCTTCAGAGTATAGCAAGAGCAAAGATGTGGTTTTACCGTGAACAGATAGATGTTTTCGTTAATACAAAGTGAGAGATCAGATGAATGAAGAAAAGGAAAAGATAAAAGGAGACTTTTCCCACTGGTTCTTCCTGATGTTAATGTTTATTACCAGCTTCTTGATGATTAGTTCATCATATTCAGTATATTTGATGTTTGGTGATATGTTGACCTGAGCAGGGCACCTGGAGAAGCAAGTGTGTCAAATCAAGGACCTGAGATCAGGAAACCCCCTGAGAACAGTTTTGAATGGGATGATATTGTCTGTGGGATATTCTTATTTCCTAATCCGTTTCTATATCTGCATTATCTTAGAGAGTCAGATTGCTGTAGTTTGCAACTGATAAGCCATATACGGCAAGGACAGTGGTCAGGAAAGAACAGTCACTGTTTAAATAGGCTCTATCTATCACAGCGCTAGTAGGCCACCATGCTGTTCTTTTAAAAGCTGATACAAGTGCTTAATAATTCCGGCCGCTGGGGAAGTCAGGTTCTAAAAATAAAGAGAAGCGGTGCCTAAACTCGTGGTTACGGAAGAGGGTGGTTTGGTGGCGTGCTGTGCTGCCCTCTGAGGCTTCTGGCGATGGCAGGCTGGGCACAGGGCTCCCTCACCCCCAGCCTGGCCCTCCTGGCCCTGCACACTGGCGGTGCTCCAGGCCCCTGCTGTCGGAGAGCCTGCCGGCTGCTCACTTGGTGCCTCTCACATGACAGGCCGAGCACTAACCGCAGGCTCCCGGAGCCGACCCCCGAAAGGGTGGGTTTCTGAAAGGCCCTATGACAGACTAAAGCGCGAATGATTTATTACCTTTGTCCTTTCACAGAGTATCATATCAAAGTGTGCTGCACTTTCAAAAATGCCTAATATTCTTTCACATAACACTATTTATAACACAGCTTGATAAGAAGCGGGAATGGGAAATGATGTGCAGAGTAAAGCCAGATGTTGTCAAAGACAAAGAAACGGAGAGAAATCTTCAGAGAATTGCTACGAGGTAAGACAGTGTTCTTGCCCTTTAAAAACTAAGTGCACTAAAGCTTTGTAGTGATCCATTTCTGACGAGGTCAGGTTCTTAAGCTTTGCCGGGTGAGAGCCAAGTGATTTATGTCTCAGCCTGCCTACCTAATACTGGATTCAGCCACAGATTGTGGAGGTCTCGTGAGGCAAGAGTCTAACGGTCTGAGTGTGTATTTGGTATGAACCTATTTCGGATCATCTTGTGTTTTAATGGTCATGAGAACATTATAATCAGACCTCTACCTGCGTTTCTCTTAGGATGCTTATCTAAATTTATGGCACGAGGTGATTGTTTTTGTTATCTTGCACTATGCTTATGACCTAACAAATTACACATTATAGCAGCTTCGTGCTGTCCTTTCACTCACCGTTTTTTTAAAATATTGGCACCAACATTTAGTTGATGCCATCTGTGCCCAGAGATGAATAGAACCTGGTAGCTGCTGCATGGTCCTTGCCCACTTATCTGGGGCAGGGGGTGCGGTTCTAGTCTCTTTGGGAGTAAAGGTGTGTCCTGTGTGTTGGGAACATCTGGTGGGACATTGTGTATGGAGTTGAGGACGGCTCATGAAGGAGGTAGCAGTTGGATTACCATTTAAAGAATACAACAGTTACATTCAGTGAAATCCCTTTTCACTTCCTAGCTGCCTACAGCAATCCATCTGGGTGTTGGATGGTGAGCCAGTGAGGCCGGATGGGTGAGGGAGTGAGAGCAGAGCCAGACTGCTAACTGATCCCAGCACTGACTTACTAGCTGGGTGTCCCTGGGCAGTTACTTAATTTCCTTCTGTCTCAGTTTATTTATCCGTGGAAACAAGCGAGAACGTTATACCTACGCTATAGGATTTCTCTGAGAATTAAATGAATTAATACCCACGCAGAGCTGAGAAGAGTACAGGATTGGTGCCAGAGAGTAAGCACCGCTTACATTTTATACCCTGGGCATCTCCCTCTCGGCACCGTGGTCCCAGCCCTGCTGTGAAGTGTATGGAATCTTACCCATCTTATAAACAAATAAGCTAGGTTGGTAAGGTTTCTTGGATTCTGGCAGAGGACAAGACGCTTGTAGGTCAGAGACAAAGGACTGTTACTCACGGCTGAAGCCGTAGCCAGAGCTTCACATTCCCACCGGTTCCGTGTGTCCCCAGGGGCTGCGCAGGTGCCCCCGACAGATGCCTGTGCGTGTGGTGGGTTGTGTTACAGGAGAGGAACTCTGTATCTGGGGATCCGTTGCTTTTATGGGGAACGGTAACAAGCCTGCTCTTTGTCTGGGGGGAGACATTACCTCATCTCTCAAGGTTGCGCACCGCAGACACAACCCTGAGAAACGGGCTGGTAAAGAGCAGGCGTTGTGCTCTTCAGAACCCAGCAAGAACGTGCAGGGATGCTTAGCACCTGTGGCGGATCGCCTGCACTGATGATGATTATAGCAGGAACATGAGTAGATGATAGAAGCTTTGAGCTCGGAGGGGTGTCGATAGTGTAAAGCAGTGCTGGCCAGTAGAAATCGACTAGAAATCCAGTGTGAGCCACATGTGCAACTTAAAATTTTCTGAGCACCTCCTTGAGAAAAGTAAAAACAAAGAAGGAAATTAAAGTCAATGATAAATTTTGTTTAACTCAATATATTCAAATTATTTCAACATGTAAAATCAAGTATTAATGAAATTAAAAAAATTTTTTTTTCTCATACTATCTTTAAAATCTAGTGTGTATTTTAAACTTGGAGCATACTGCAACATTGTTCTGGCTGTATGTCGTGTGTTCACCTGTTACCTGTAGCCTGTGACTACTATAATGGATACTATAAGTCTTAAGGTTCAGAATTTCAATGAATTTAACTTCAGAACAAAGTAATTCAAATGAACTTTTAAAAAAATTAGTTTTATATCGTAAGACTTGCAGATAAGGTAGCTGAATACTTTCTAAGCTTCTTGAGTATTATTTTTGCCATTTACAGGTAAAATCAAGATCCAGGAGATCTTTCTAGCCTCAGATATCAGATAGCTAACTGTAAAGCATGTGCTTATCCCATTGACACTTAAAGTCTTCAGCGATTATATGATTAGATTTTGAGAAGTATCTGTTCAGAAGTTGATTTAGAAAGATTGAAGCTGAGAAAAACCACAGATCAACTCACATGTATTTATTCTCTATTCAGATACTTATATTCAGTTTCATTGAAATGTACGTTCACTTTTCAGATTTATTCCGTGCTTTTCACTTGAGCGCATATTACATGATTGCCTCTTTTCTGAGCAGTGAAAATAGATTGCGCCTGTCCTCAAGAGTTTGTGTTCTAGTGTAATTGCTATTTAATGACATTATTCTGGTCATTTGTGTTCCATAGGGGTGTGGTGCAGTTATTTAATGCCGTTCAAAAGCATCAAAAGAATGTAGATGAAAAGGTTAAAGAAGCTGGAGGCTCTATTAGAAAACGAGCTAAGTTGATATCCTCAGTTTCCAAGAAGGACTTCATCAGTGTTCTGAGAGGGATGGACGGAAGTGCAAGTGAGAAGAATTCTGCTGGGAAGAACTCGAAAGCCAAACAGGTAAGACTTTCACACAGGATTCAGCACATCAGATAGATGTCAGCCCTTAGAGTTTAGAGTTGAAAAGCATACTATACTTGCATGCCACAACCAAGACTCAACACAGCCAAATTAAAAAAAGCATACTATAGAATTAATATTTTTTCTTTTCAGATGTTATTAAGATTTCCACATGCCCATAGCCTACTTTAACTCTGTATTCTTATGTTTCATGATGTCTTACTTAGTATGGAAGTTGCCAGTTACAGATGCCAGGGCCTTGCTGTTACAACTCAGGAACTGGTAGATTTAGGTAAATTTTTTAGAGAGAGGACAGTCTCCTATCTGAAATCCTGCATTTTGTGCATTTTGTAGAATAGAAGGCCAAGTGAGGGATACAGCTTCAGTTGAGACTGTTAACCCACAGTGGTAATTGACATGTAGAATGAAGAATTGGAGCTTTAGGAAGTATGATGAAAACTCATCCTTGTGCTGAGGCAGCTTAGATAATACTCGACTGGTTGGGAGATAAAGAATGTAAATGCTTTTCATGATCTTTGGCATGCAACTCCGCTTCTCCAGCCCTCTGACCTATGAATCCCAATAGCTTTCTTTTTACTGTACCAGGTGAAAGGTTCTGAAATGTGCTTTACTCTCAAAAGGGCTTATTTACTTTTTAAATTAAAGCAAAGTACATAGTTTTATTTGAAGGCTTGTTTTCTGTTGCCAACAAAGAGAACTTCAGTCAGGAAACTAGAGTTTCTATCATAAGTTTTTATTTGTATTTTGGGAAAACAGTAGAAACTCTGGCAAGAAGAGCATTTAGGAATTTCATGCTCTTCTAGAGTTGAAGTATTCTTCAAGTTTCTTGATTAAGTTGCCATTTTATCTAATTTTGACAAAAGTTTTCTAAGCTGTTTGAATTTGGTCTATCTTCTGAATATCAGAAGGACTCACATTTTGCATACTTATGTAAGTGTGCTCACTAGTGCTGCCTTTTAAAGTTTGTCAGAAGTAATTATGAAGACATGAATGCTATGATTGGGCATTTATACTTTTAAGTTAAAAAGTCTTAACAGACTGTCCTCACCCATGATAAAAAGTGTTTTACTGTAAGAATTGGAGAAAGATCGAGCAGCATGGAATGAGAAAGAGCTGATGGAAAAGGAAAAATTTTTTTTTTTCTTTACCCCTTTCCTTGTTGGTTTCAAAATAACTTTTAATAGAAGCATTTGTTTTTGCTTTGGGCTTAATTTTTTCATGACTTACGAAAATATATGAAGGGTTCTTTTCAGTGGCATCATTATATTTTCTTTGTTACCATTTGCTTTTTTGCCCTTGACCTTCGACTTTTCCTTTCCTACTTCAGTGATCACAGGCATGGTAGTAATCGGCAACAAGGTTGAAAACTGCTTGAGATGTTAACCAAAGTGGCTTGGCTTTAAGAATTTATTTCTAGAGCTACCTACCCCACACCAGTGATGCCCCTGGCACATATTCTTTCTTTAAAAAATGTTTGTTTTCATACATTTATAGAAAACATTAAGTACCTATTTGTACCTGTTGCTATCCTTGTATCTTTTAAAGGTTTACAATTCAGTTAGACACGCGACCTCAAGGAAATAAGTAAATAAGACTAGCATGACAACATAGAGATTCTAAACTGGTCCATTTAGACTGTTTGTCATTGCCAGTTACACCGAGTATAACAGCTATAATTAAGTGGCTGTCCGTATTTGTGGGGAGAATTTCAAAGTAGCCAATATTCATTTAGGACATAAGAGCAGTTTAGTCTGTGTCTGGTGGAAGTAGGTGGACTTTCAAGGCAACTGAAGAGGAGGAGGGAAGGCCAAAGTAGAAATAGATTTGGTGTGCCAGTGAGTGAGACATTAATGAACTGGATAAAGGAGGATATTGATTAAGTAGGGAATAAGATTTCCCTTTCCCATTTCACCTTGTCCTAGCACCCTTGATGCCACACATTTCTCTAATAGCCTCTCCTCCTCTCCTCATACAGGCTTGACAGAAGAGCGTTTATGGAAGCTGCTCATTGTCCCTCTCTGGGTGTATTCAGAACACAGGCTTTTAATCTCATCTTCCTAATATTGTGCAATCTTTAGAGTCATTCAGCTACAGACTGGATTCACTGGCAGGTATCTTCCCAGATACCAGTCTGGATTATATCTTGAACTCCTTTACCTGTTTACACCGGTTATTTATGGTTGTGACGTTATAAAGTTCAAAAGTGAAAAGGAACCAGCAGTGTTACATTAAGCGAAGCTGGGTAGAGTTATAATAATGTAACAGAGGGTGGATCTGTTAGTCAACATACTTCAGGAGTGCTGGTGGTGGTGTGTGTGGTTTGATTGGTTTTGACTCCTTAGGCAGACTTATGACTTTGGAAACTTATTATTTTTTTTTTGAAGAACTCTGTTTCAAGAGTTTCCATACTCCTGCAAGCTATTAGAAACTTTGAGACATTGTGACAAATATTTGTTAACTTGTGTCATGGCCCTGAACAAATTCCTTTTCTCAAAACCTTTTCTTTTTTCCTGCATCATTATATTTTAATTTTGTTTTCAAAGCAATAAGAACACAGTTTCAAAATAAAATAGCCAGTATCCTTCCCATCTGCCTCTGCCCCTTGTTTCATTCCCTCACCCCAAAGTAATAGCTCTTTCTACTAGTATTTACCTCCGTATATTAAATAATATTTATATTATCTCACTCTCAATATTATTATCTTTAATGGAAGATAAAGAATTGGCATTCTTAACATTCCTTCACCCTCATACATCTAATACTTGATCTTTCTAATATAATATAGTCATATTTTGGCTAAATCAATATTCACTGTAAACATATGTTCATTGCAGTGCAAAGTAATGCACAGTAATATTATTTTCTTTCTTTAACTTATTTCCTTATAGTTTTTGTTTTCCTGGAATTAATGGCTGCCTCTTTTCATTTGCTTAGTTTATGCACCAAAGCCTTCCCGCACTCTGCAAAAACAATTCCTAAACCCTTCTCAGTACTACTTTCTTCATGGTCATCCTGCTATAATCCAAACTGATTGTTTTTTTACCTGGTATGCACTGTCTGTTTTCAGCTCTGCTTTATCACTGTCCTGGGAATTCCCTTTGTCCTTTCCTGTGCAGCAGCCTCTGTTTCTGGGACTAAATGTCTTCTTTTCTCTTGGCTTTCTCTCTCATTTAGACAGTTACATTTACCAGTAGCTTTCTGGGAAAGGGTTTAGATGTCCTCATTTTTTAAATTGATGTGTTGATTGGATACATGCAGTGGGTTGAATGGTGGTGGTTGTTCACTCGCTCAGGCATGTCTGATTCTTTGCCTTCCCGTGGACTGCAGCACACCAGGCTTCACTGTCCTTCACCATCTCCTGGAGTTTGCTCAAACTCATGTCCATTGAGTTGGTGATGCCATCCAACCATCTCATCCTCTGTCACCTCCTTCTCCTCTTGCCTTCAGTCTTTCCCAGCATCAGGGTCTTTCCCGATGAGTTGGCTCTTCACATCAGATGGCCAAAGTATTGGAGTTTCAGCTTGAGCATCAGTCCTTCTCATGAATATTCAGGGTTGATTTCCTTTAGGATTGACTGGTTTGATCACCTTGCTGTCCAAGGGACTCTGAAAGCATCAGTTCTTCAGTGCTCAGCTTTCTTTTATGGTTTAACTCTCACAACCGTGCATGACTACTGGAAAAACCATAGTTTTTGACTAGATGGACCTTTGTTGGCAAAGTGATGTTTTTGCTTTTTAATACACTGTCTAGGTTTGTCATTGCATTTCTTGCGAAGAGCAAGCGTCTTTTAATTTCATGGCTGTAGTCAGTCCACAGTAATTTTGGAGCCCTGACATTGTTTCCATATTTTCTCCATCTGTTTGCCATGAAGTGATAAAACCAGATGCCCTAATCTTCTTATTTTTTAAAGTGTATATTTTGTTTTTTAAAATTTTTATTGAAGTATAGTTGGATTCTTTTCCCCTATAGGTCATTACAGAGTATCAAGTAGATGTCTCTGTGCTATATAGCAGGTCCTTATCAGTTATCCATTTTATATATAGTAGTGTGTATATGTCAGTGCTAATCTCCCAGTGTATCACTCCTTCCCCTTTCCTCTGAGATAATCATACGTTTGTTTTCTACTCTGTGACTCTATTCCTGTTTTGTATATAAGTTCATTTGTGACTTTTTTTTACATTACACATGTAAGTGATATATAACTGTGTTTCTCTGTCCCACTTAACTTCACTCCATATGATTTCCTTCTGTGTATCCCTAAACTGCAGACACTAGGAAGCTAAGAACCGTGATTCTCAGATTTCCTTGAATTAAGGAGTTAGACTCATTTTCTTCAAATTAGAGCACACTTGCAAGAATTGCAGAAAAGAGAGCAAGGAGGGCCGAGGTGGGGGCCATCTTCCTGCTACTTGGGACATTGCTGAAGGCAGGTGCGGTGAAGACAGGTAAGAAAGTTGATCTCCCACAGCTCCAGCTTCACGGCCACGGCAGATATGCCTGTGCAGGGGCCAGACTTGTCCTTCCAGTGTCCAGTCACCCTGCAGCCATCTAAAGGGCCATTTAGAGTAATAGCAGCTATAGACAGATGCTATTTGTTTTGTTCATTTGTTTAATTTTGTTTAATTATGAGCCTTTTCAAGGATACATAAGAGTTGAGAGTATTGTAGAGTGAATATCCATATAGACACCACCCAGATCCTCCCACTGCTAACATGTTATTTTTGGTTTATCACATGTCCACCATACATAGATGCATTACTCCTTATTTTTCTGATGCACTGACAGTTCATGTTTGTCTTTTCACCTTGCTTATAGTTTCCTTTGCTGTGCAAAAGCTTTTAAGTTTAATCAGGTCCCGTTTGTACTTGTTTTTATTTCCATTACTCTAGGAGGTGGGTCATAGAAGATCTTGCTTTGACTTATGTCACTGAGTGTTCTGCCTATGTTTTCCTCTGAGTTTTATAGTTTCTTTTCTTACATTTAGGTCTTTAATCCATTTTGAGTTTATCTTTGTGTATGGTGTTAGGAAGTATTCTATAATTTCATTCTTTTACATGTAGTTATCCAGTCTTCCAAGCACCATTTATTGAAGAGGCTATTTTTGCCCCATTGTATATTCTTGCCTTCTTTGTCAAAAATAAAGCACCATAGGTGCATGGGTTTATTTCTGGGCTTTCTATCTTGTTCCATTGGTCTATATTTCTGTTTTTGTGCCAGTCCCATACTGTCTTGATGACTGTAGCTTTGTAGTATAATCTGAAGTCAGGCAGGTTGATTCCTCCAGCTCCATTCTTCTTTCTCAAGACTGCTTTGGCTGTTCGGGGTCTTTTGTGTTTCCATATGAATTGTGAAATTTTTTGTTCTAGTTCTGTGGAAAATGTCATTGATAATTTGGTAGGGATCACATTGAATGTGTAGATTGTGTTTGGTAGTATAGTCATTTTTACAATATTGATTCTTCCTACCCAGGAACATGGGTATGTCTCTTTATGTCATCTTTGATTTCTTTCATCAGTGTCTTATAATTTTCAGTGTACAGTTCTTTTTTCTCCTTCAGTTCAGTTCAGTTCAGTCACTCAGTCGTGTCTGACTCTTGGCGACCCCATGAATTGCAGCATGCCAGGCCTCCCTGTCCATCACCAACTCCCGGAGTTCACCCAGACCCACGCCCATGGAGTCAGTGACGCCAGCCAGCCATCTCATCCTCGGCCGTCCCCTTCTCCTCCGGCCCCCAATCCCTCCCAGCGTCAGATTCTTTTCCAATGAGTCAACTCTTTGCATGAGGTGGCCAAAGTACTGGAGTTTCAGCTTCAGCATCATTCCTTCCAAAGAAATCCCAGGGCCGATCTCCTTCAGAATGGACTGGTTGGACCTCCTTGCAGTCCAGGGGACCCTCAAGAGTCTTCTCCAACACCACAGTTCAAAAGCATCAATTCTTTGGCACTCAGCCTTCTTCACAATCCAACTCTCACATCCATACATGATCACTGGAAAAACCATAGCCTTGACTAGACGGACCTTAGTTGGCAAAGTAATATCTCTGCTTTTGAATATGCTATCTAGGTTGGTCATAACTTTTCTTCCAAGGAGTAAGCATCTTTTAATTTCATGGCTGCAGTCACCATCTGCAATGATTTTGGAGCCCAGAAAAATAAAGTCTGATACTGTTTCTACTGTTTCCCCACCTGTTTCCCATGAAGTGATGGGACCGGATGCCATGATCTTCGTTTTCTGAATGTTGAGCTTTAAGCCAACTTTTTCACTCTCCTCTTTCACTTTCAACAAGAGGCTTTTTAGCTCCTCTTCACTTTCTGCCATAAGGGTAGTGTCATCTGCATATCTGAGGTTATTGATATTTCTCCCAGCAATCTTGATTACAGCTTGTGTTTCTTCCAGCCCAGCGTTTCTCATGATACATTCTGCATATAAATTAAATAAGCAGGGTGACAATATAGAGCCTTGACGTACTCCTTTTCCTGTTTGAACCAGTCTGTTGTTCCATGTCCAGTTCTAACTGTTGCTTCCTGACCTGATACAGATTTCTCAAGAGGCAGGTCAGGTGGTCTGGTATTCCCATCTCTTTCAGAATTTTCCACAGTTTATTGTGATCCACACAGTCAAAGGCTTTGGCATAGTCAATAAAGCAGAAATAGATGTTTTTCTGGAGCTCTCTTGCTTTTTCCATGACATTGTTAGTATATACAAATGCAAGTTATTTCTGTGAATTTTGTATCCTGCAACTTTGCTAAATTCACTGATTAGCTCTAGTAATTTTCTGATACTCTCTTTAGGGTTTTTTATGTACAGTATCATGTCATCTGCACAGTGAGAGCTTTACTTCTTTTCCGATCTAGATTCCTTTTGTTTCTTTTTCTTCTCTGATTGCTGTAGCTAGGATTTCAAGAACTATGTTAAATAATAGTGGCAAAAGTGGACACACTTTCTTGTTCCTGATCTTAGGGGGAATGCTTTCAGTTTTTCACCATTGACAATAATGTTTGCTATAGGCTTATCATATATGCCCTTTACTGTGTTGAGGTAGGTTACTTCTATGCCCACTTTTGAAGAGTTTTAATCATAAATGGATGCTGAATTTCATCAAAGGCTTTTCCTCCATCTCCTTTAATTATCATATGATTTTTATCTTTAATTTGTTAATATGCTATATCACATTGATTGATTAGTGTATATCGAAGAATCCTTGCATCTCTGGAATAAACCCAACTTGATCATTGTCTATGAGCTTTTTGATATGTTGCTGAATTCTGTTTGCTAAAATTTTGTTGAGGATTTTTACATCTGTGTTCATCAGTGATACTGGCCTGTAGTTTTTTTGTATTGTCTTTGTCTGGTTTTGGGATCAAGGTGACTGTGGCCACGTAGAATGAGTTTGGCTATGTTCTTTCGTCTGCAACTTTCTGAAAGAGTTTTAGGAGGGTAGGCATTAGGTCATTTCTAAATGTTTGATAGAATTCTCCTGTGAAGCCATCTAATCCTGGGCTTTTTTTTTTTGGTAGGTTTTTGATCACAACTTTAATTTCAGTGCTTACAATTGAGTTGTTCATAATTTCTATTTCTTCCTGGTTCATTCTTGGAAAATTGAACTTTTCTAAGAATCTGTCCATTTCTTCCAGGTTATCTGTTTTATTGCCATATAGTTGTACATAGTGGTCACTTAAAATCCTTTGTATTCCCGCTTTGTTTGTTGTAAGCTCTCCTTTTTCATTTCTGATTTTGTTGATTTGATTCTTCTTTTTTTCTTGTCAGTTTTGTTTATCTTCTCAAGGAACCAGCTTTTAGTTTTATTAATCTTTACTATTGTTTCTTTCATTTCTTTTTCATTTATTTCTGCTCAAATCTTTATGATTTCTTTCCTTCTAATTTTTTTTTGTTCTTCTTTTTTCCAGTTTTATGTGTAAAGTTACATTGTCTGTTTGATGTTTTTCTTGTTTCTTGAGGTAGGATTGTATTGCTATAAACTTCCCTCTCAGAGCTGCTTTTGTTGCATCCCATAGGTTTTGAGTTGTCATGTTTTCATTGTCATTTGTTTCTAGAAATATTTTGATTTCCTTTTTGATTTCTTCAATAATCTGTTGGTTATTTAGAAACATATTATTTAATCCCCATGTGTTTATATTTCTTACAGTTTTTTTCTTGTAATTGATATCCAGTCTCATCGCGTTGTGGTCGGAGAAGATACTTAATACGATTTCAGTTTTCTTAAAATTACTGAGGTTTGATTTGTGACCCAAGATGTGGTCTGTACTAGAGAATGTTCTGTGTGCACTTGAGAAGAACATGTATTCTTCTGCATTTGGATGGAATGTTCTGAAGATATCAATGAGAGCCATCTCATCTAATGTATCATTTAAGACTTGTGTTTCCTTATTAATTTTCTGTTTTGATGATCTGTCCATTGGTCTAAGTGGGGTGTTAAAGTCTCCTACTGTGATTGTGGAGAAGGCACTGGCGACCCACTCCAGTACTCTTGCCTGGAAACTCCCATGGATGGAGGAGCCTGGTGGGCGTAGTCCATGGAGTCGCCAAGAGTCAGACACGACTGACCGACTTCCCTTTCACTTTTCACTTTCATGCATTGGAGAAGGAAGTGGCAGCCTACTTCCAGTGTTCTTGCCTGGAGAATCCCAGGGATGGCGGAGCCTGGTGGGCTGCCGTCTATGAGGTTGCACAGAGTTGGACATGACTGAAGCGACTTAGCAGTAGCACCATGACTGTGTTACTATCAATTTCTCCTTTTATGTCTGTTAGTGTGTTTGTCTTTATGTACTGAGGTGCTCCTATGTTGGGTATGTAGATGTTTACAGTTGTTATGTCTTTCTCTTGGGTTGATCTGTTGATCATTAGTAGTGTCCATCTTTATCTCTTATAATCTTCTTTACTTTAAGGTCTGTTTTGTCTGATATGAGGATTGCTACTTGGGCTTCCCTGGTGGCTCAGATGGTAAAGCATCTGCCTGCAGTGCAGGAAACCCGGGTTCGATCCCTGGGTTGGGAAGATCCCCTAGAGAAGGAAGTAGCAACCCACTCCAGTACTCTTGCCTGGAAAATTCCATGGACTGAGGAGCCTGGTAGGCTACAGTCCATGGGATTGCAAAGAGCCGGACACGACTGAGCAACTTCACTTTCACTTTCACTCCAGCTTTCTTTTGCTTCCCATTTGCATGGAATATATTTTTCCATCCTCTCACTTTCAGTCTGTATGTGTCTTTAGGTCTGAAGTGGGTTTTTTATAGACAGCATATATATGGGTCTTGTTTTTGTATCCATTCAGCCAGTCTGTCTTTTGGTTGGAGCATTTAATCCATTTACATATAAAGTAATTACTGATATATATGTTCCTATGGCCATTTTCTTAATTGTTTGGTGTTGATTTTGCAGATCTTTTTCCTTCTCTTGTATTTGTTGACTATGTAAGTCCCTTTAGCATTTGTTGTAAAGCAGGTTTGGTGGAACTGAATTCTCTTAACTTTTGCCTTTCTGAAAAGCTTTTTATTTTTGATCAATTTTGAATGAGATCCTTGCCGGGTACTTAATCTTGGTTGTCAATTGTTCCCTTTCAGTACTTTAAATACATCCTGCCATTCCCTTCTGACCTGCAGAGTTTCTGCTGAAAGATCAGCTGTTAAGCATATGGGTTTTCCTTGTATGTTACTTGTTGCTTCTTCCAATATTCTTTGTGTTTAGTCTTTGTTAGTTTGGTTAGTATGTGTCTTGGCGTGTTTCTCCTTAGGTTTATCCTGTATGGGACTCTTTGTGCCTCTTGAACTTGGTTGACTATTTCCTTTACCATGTTGGGGAAATTTTCAACTATAATCTTTTCAAAAATTTTCTCATAGCCTTTCTTTTTCTCTTCTTCTGGGACCCCTATAAATTTGAATGTTGGTGCTTTTGATATTGTCCCAGAGGTTTCTGAGACTGTCTTCAGTCCTTTTCATTCTTTTTGCTTTATTCTGCTCTTCAGAAGTTATTTCTACCATTTTATCTTCCATCTCACTTGTTCTTCTGCTTCAGATATTCTGCTCCTGATTCTTTCTAGAGTATTTTTAATTCCAGTAATTGTGTTGTTTGTCTGTTTATTCTTTAATTCTTCTAGATCTTTGTTAATTGATTCTTGCATTTTCTCCATTTTGTTTTCAAGGTTTTTGATCATCTTTACCGTCATTATTCTGAATTCTTTTTCAGGTAGTTTGCCTATTTCCTCTTCATATATTTGGACTTCTGTGTTTCTAGTTTGTTCCTTCATTTGTGTAGTATTTCCCTGCCTTTTCTTTCTTTCTTTCTTTTTTTTTTTTAGCTTACTATGTTTGAGGTATTTTCACAGGCTTCAGAGTTGAATTCTTTGTTCCTTTTGGTTTCTGCCCTCCTGAGGTTGGACCAGTGGTTTGTGTAAGGTTCATATAGGGTGAGATTTCCGCTGACTTTTTTGTTTCTTTGTTTTTCCTCTGAGGGCAGGGCTGAGTGAGGTGGTAATCCTGTCTGCTGATGATTGGGTTTGTGTTTTTGCTTTGTTTGTTGTTTAGATGAGGTGTCCTGCACAAGGTGCTACTGGTGTTGGGTGATGTTGGGTCTTGTATTCAGATGGTTTCCTTTGTGTGAGTTCTCACTATTTAAGACTCCCTACGTTTAGTTCTCTGGTAGTCTAGGGTGTTAGAGTCAGTGCTCCCACTCCAAAGGCTCAGGGCTTGATCTCTGATCAGGAACGAAGATTCCACAAGTGGTTTGTTATGACATTAAGTGGGATTAAAACAAATACCCAGAAATGAGAAACCATGATGAACCCCAGACAAACGGCAGTTACAAAATCAGGCAAATAATAATTAAAATAATGGAATATACATATATACACACATATGTGTGTATATGTATACACACACCCATAAACAAAGTCAAAACAGTCCAACAAAAATAAAGTACAGATTGACCTGGCAAACAAAGTAAATAAAAAATTATATTTACCAGTTAAGAACAAAACTAATTAAAGCACAAACTGGAAAACCTAAAGCACAGTGCCAAGTAGGGAATAAAGCAGTGAAAACAAAACTAACAAATATGTTGAGAGGAAAGGAAAGAAAAGAAGGAATAGATATTCAAAGTTAAATAGAGGTAGATAAAGAAGTTTTATATCCGTTAAAGATTAACTGCCGGGGGGAAAGAACAGTAGGAAAGGCAAACAAAGGAATAAATGCAGAAAGAGCAAAGTAGGTTTAAGAGAAAGAAAAAAAAAGAACCAAAAATAAAGTGTAAAAGATTGATCTGATGCACAAAGGAAACCAAAAATTATATCTACTAGTTAAGAACAAAAATAACGCACAAACTGGAAAACAATACTAAAGCATGGTGCCACTTGGGAAATAAAGCAATGCAAACAAAACTAACAAATATGTTGAGAGGAAAGGAAAGAATAGATATGCAAAGTTAAATAGAGGTAGATAAAAAAGATTTATATACATTAAAGATTAATTACAAGGGGAAAAGAGCAGTAGGAAAAGCAAACAAAGAAACAGATGTAGAAGAATTAATAATGGGTTTAAATTAAAAAAAGAAAAAAACAAAGAAGAAAGAAAAAGAAGAAAACTCCACAGAACTGAGGCAGAGGTATATAACAAAAAAAATGTGACTGAGAAAAAGCTCAAAATCTTAATTAGATTTCATAGTGCCAATAAAATCAATAACTACAACAAAGCAAGGTGGGGAAAGGGAGGAAAAAAAGATAAAATCCAAAAGAATATACAAAATAAGTCAAAACATAAGAAAAATGTTCATCTTGAGTCACTAAAGTCAGAGTCACTAAAGTCACAGTCCACCTCACCTCCCAGGGATGCCATCCAACACTGTGCTGATCTCTGAACCTGCTGTGGGGGCAGCACAGATCCTCATATGGTCCTACTATGTGTTCTTTCCTCCAGGGTCCACAGGTATCAGAACTAGTACATTTTCTTTTGTGGGAGCTATCAATGTCATTTTGAATATTCCATAGACACAAAGTGAAAGTGAAGTTGCTCAGTCGTGTCCAACTCTTTGTGACCCCATGGACTGTAGCCTACCAGGCTCCAGTAGATTTTCCAGGCAGTAGTACTGGAGTGGATTGCCATTTCCTTCTCAGGGGATCTTCCCAACCCAAGGATTGAACCTGGGTCTCCCGCATTGTAGACAGACACTTTACCATTTGAGCCACCAGGGAAGAGTCTGCCTAACTGATCATGTGGATTTAACCTGCAGCTTGTACAGCTGGTGGGAAGGTCTTGAGTCTTCTTCCTTAGTCACACTGCCCCTGGGTTTCAATTGTGGTTTTATTTCCACCTCTGCATATGGGTCATCACTGTGGTTTGCTCTTGAGACTGCCCTGGAGGACTTGGGTTTGCCCCTGTGAGGGCCAGGTGTGCAGGTGGTGCAGCTGCTTGGGTCGCAGGTCTGGCAGCACCAGGTACTCAGGGGAGTTGGAGGCTAGGGCAGCAGGAAAGATAGTGCTCTAGAAGGGCATGGCAACCAGTATTGGCCAGTGCGCTCCAGTATTCTCGCCTGGAGAACCCCCCTGACAGAGAAGCCTGGCAGCTCACGGTCTACAGGGTCGCATAGTTGTTCACAACCAAAGCGAACTGCATGCATAGATGAAGACGTTTGGCCTGTAGCAGCTCTGTCCCAGTGAGAGTTGAGTGTGAAGGTGGCGTGGTTTCTTGGCTTGCGAGGACCCTGGCGGCACCAAGTGTGCAGGCACATGGACTGCTTCCGGTGCAGGAGTTATGGCCCTGAGAGTCTTTTTTTCAAGCTTCTTGTGGCTAGTGATCAGAAGGCCTCTTTGGCCAGTCTTTCTCTGTAGCTCCACTCCTTCAGGCACTTAGTGGTCCTTCTCTGTTGTTCTGTGCGTCAGGCACATAGAGGGGCCCTCCTGGCTAGGGTCCTACTCTGTAGATCTATATGTCAGGCACTTAAAGGAGCACCCTGGGTGTGGTCCTGCTCTGTAGTTCAGTGCCTCAGGCATTTGATGGGCTGGCCTCTATTCAGCTGCTGATGCTGTCCTTGTCACATGTAGGGAGAGAGGCTATGGTGATGGCTCCACCCTCTTGCGTGACTTAGCAGTATCGCCTTGTTTCCATGGCTGCCTGTCTGGCTTTCCTCCACAGGCCTTTCCCACCACAGTCTCCTCCCTCACATCCCCCAGATCCGTCTCTCCGCAGTCAACAGCAGCGCTCGCCTGGGGTTGCTCCACAATCCCTAAACTCCTGCTCCCAGCTGCTGCACCTTCCAACAGACCTGCGTCCCTGTCCGGGGAATGTATGGCTGTGGCAAGGACTGTCTGATTCTCATTCCCTTTAGGCTGCCGCAGTTCAGCTGTTTCACTCTCAGCCTTAAATGTTCCTCCTCTGACTCAGACAATTGCCCTGATGTGGGGATCAGAGCCCTGCTTCAGTTCCTCCTCCCCACCGAGGGCAGGTTGAGTCCTCCTAACACTCCTGTTTTTCCCCCTACTTCCTTCATACTACCGAGTTTTGGGTAGTTTTATGTATTCTTTTCCGCTGGTCAGGTACTCCTGTCCACTGTCAGCTGGTGTTCTGCCTGCACTTCTGTGCCTGAAGGTGTATTTCTGATGTTCTGTTGAGAGAGATGTACTCCACGACCCCTACTCCTCCTCCACCATCTTGTTCTTCTCCGATCTTTGTTTTTTGAATGTTGAGTTTTAAGCCATCTTTTTCACTCTCTTCTTTCACCTTCATCAAGAGGCTGTTTCGTTCCTCTTTATTTTCTGTCATTAAAGTGGTATCATCTGCATATCTGAGGTTGTTGATTTCCCCCAGCAATCTTGATTCCAGCTTGTGATTCATTCAGGCCAGCATTTCGCATGATGTACTCTGCATATAAGTAAACAAACAGGGTGACTGTATACAGCCTTGCCGTACGCCTTTCCCAGTTTTGAACCAGTCCGTTGTTCCATGTCTGGTTCTAACTGTTGCTTCTTGACTTGTATACAGGTTTCTCAGGAGGCCAGTAAGGTGACAGCCA
The DNA here is from genome assembly GCA_006408695.1 of Aepyceros melampus. Lineage (NCBI taxonomy): Eukaryota > Metazoa > Chordata > Mammalia > Artiodactyla > Bovidae > Aepyceros > Aepyceros melampus. The sequence goes on from SJXQ01000362.1 coordinate 44,363, forward strand.
AGGCAGAGGCTGGAGTGGTAGCCCTGAGCCAGAGTGCCCACAGTCCCCAGGAAGGGAGGCCTGGCCAGATTCTGAACTGTGGGAGGATAGATTGTGTTGTTTGAAGCCACCCCTTGGTGGTAATCATATAGCAGCCATGGGAAGCTAATACCATGTAGAGTGTGTGTTAGAAATAATGTTCCCGCAGAACGTTGAAGTTCCTGTTCCATTTTCTTGGGTTTTTTTTTTTGCTGGTTAGTGGTCTGGTGCTGCTCTGACTTCTGGTCCTGCACTCCTTGAAACCTTCTGGGTTGTCTCTCTCTTTCTGCTGGTCCACAGCTTGGCAGTGAGGTGCCCTGTGCAGCTTGCTCACTCCTTGTGCTGGGCCGTGGCAACTTTGTCTACCCAGTGAGAACCTCATGCTCCTCCCTTCTCTACGCATTGTTTGGTTTGTTTGAATTAATATCTTTGATTGTTTTTGTCCCTTTTTTTCTGTGTTCCCTTTCTGGAGCTTCTGCTCATTGGTTGTTAGATCTTCTGGATTGATGCTCTTATTCTCATGTTTTCCCCTTTAATTCTCTCTCTGACACTTTCTGGGGAAGTTCTTTCTAGCCCTTACGTTGAATTTTAAAAATATATGACTTCATATTTTTTATTTTTGAGAACTCTGTTTTGGTTGTTGTTTTGTTTTTGTTCTTGGGACCCTGTTACTTCACAAATGCACTGTCTGTTCTCTGTGGGGAATTAATTATAGGCATCTTAAATTTTTCTTTTTCTCTGCCTTGTTTTAATCTCTTCTGAGTTCATTCGTGCTGTTTGTCTTGGCCTCATTCAGCAGTTGGAGGCCTTCCTTAGTACATGGTGATCCTCATATTTAAGAGTAAAGAGGATGGATTGCACATTCCAGCATGAGCCCAGAGTTTACAGGTTGGTGAGCTCAGCTGTGGAAGAGTCAAGAGGGTTGGTTCTTTCATTGGGGAATGTCCAGATGTCAGTTTTCTGTAGGACTTTCTTCTGGGAACTTATCTTTTCTAGAGAAGACTCTTAGCAATCTGCTGCTTCTGTATGGGTTAAGAACTTGCTGCCAGTATTCTTGGAACAGAATATAGGAATAGTCTTTGGGGCTCCAGCATTCAGTATGAAGACTTTATTCAGTATAAGCTGTTTGTGTTAACCAATGTTTTGGAGTCCACGACCTCTCTGATTCGATTATCTTCAGGGAGTAAACTACTGTCTATGTTAGAGTCAGTCACTGCCTCCATAGGCTGGAGAGCGGACCTCGAGGTTTAATAGCTGCCTCTTACGTGGACCATCAGCCAGTCTGCTGTTTCTATCACATGCTTTGCTCCCCACCTCTGCCCGTTTCTTCCACTTTCTGAGCATGGATCCACTGGTTTTCACTTAAATATCAATTTATTTTTCTGTTAATTGGTTGCTGCTACTCTATCTAGTTTTCATTCCCCTTCCAAATTAATTGGCTTATTGTGTTTACTCGTATTTTCTCTTCTGTGTTGTTTCCTTGTATGTTTATAACTTGATACCTTTATTTTAATTAAAGTTCTCCATAAAAATTGGAGATAAAATGCATGGCTGATGTTTAATTGGAAGACTTCCTTTTTATTTTGACAGCAAAAAAGTTGATCTTATCATATTAATAGAATTTGTTGGTAGTCTTAAGTTGATTTAAGGTATTTCACAAACAGTAAACCTTGAAATTTTGATAATGGACATTTTAAGTGTATTAATTAAAAAAAAAACTTCCTAAAATTTTAGCCATATAAAGAAGGAATGTCCATAGAAAGCAGGTGTATACACCTCCATTCCCTGGGTTTTTTTCTTCTTTGGAAACAATCTTTGTGATTATCTCTATTCTTTTGAATATTTAGATTCAAATTTAAATATATTTGTGAACTAAAGGCACAAGATTAAAAAAGTCTGGTCCCAGCTTCCTCAGAATCCCCTTTTCCAGCTCCCCATTACAAAGAATCGGACAGGACTGAGCGACTTTCGCTTTCAACTATCAGTAAATACCCTATATCCCAACCCTTATGGAGGAAGAAAAGAGAAAAAAAAAAAGAAAATTATAAAGAATGTAATTCTTATTTTTAAGGAAAGGAAGGCTGAAGGATGTAACACCTGTATCAGAAGACCAACAAGCAGGAGGCTCTTGCAGTAATCAGAGAAGAGGGGAGAACTAAGGTTGTGTAAGATGGGGTGGGTCGGGGGGTGAATAGAAAAGAGGAAACAGGCTTGAAAGGTAGTTTGGAGGTTGAGTGAGTCTTGGACTGACAGGATTTAGAAGGATGAAGGAAGGGGAGGGACTGTGAGGGTGACAGCTTGGGAGATTCAGAAATGGTGAGGGCTTTCACCAAATGGAGCCTATAAGAAGTGGAATGTGTCTGCGAGGTCAAGACGTGCGGAGGCAGTGCCTACTCCAGGTTGTAATCGGAAATGACATGGATGACAAGAAGCAATGATCAGGTTGAAAACATCAGCTGTGGGGAGAGGCCCTGGGTTAGTGCAGGAAACATGACACAAAGAAGCAGGCAGCCTGGGTAGCCGAGTGTGTGTGTGTGTGTGTGTGTGTGTGTGTGTGTGTGGTGTGCGTGCATGTGGGGGGGTCAGTTTTTCTGTCTCTCTAGGGTCCCAGGCGCCCGGAAACATGACACAAAGAAGCAGGCAGCCTGGGTAGCCGAGTGAGTGTGTTGTGTGGTGTGCGTGCATGTGTGTGTGGGGGGGGCAGTTTTTCTGTCTCTCTAGGGTCCCAGGCACCCGGAAACAGGACACAAAGAAGCAGGCAGCCTGGGTAGCCGAGTGTGCGTGTGTGTGTGTGTGTGTGTGTGTGTGGTGTGTGTGCATGTGTGTGGGGGGCCAGTTTTTCTGTCTCTCTAGGGTCCCAGGCGCCCGGAAACATGACACAAAGAAGCAGGCAGCCTGGGTAGCCGAGTGAGTGTGTGTGTGTGTGTGTGTGTGTGTGTGTGTGGTGTGTGTGCATGTGTGTGTGTGGGGGGCAGTTTTCCTGTCTCTCTAGGGTCCCGGCGCAAACATGACACAAAGAAGCAGGCAGCCTGGGTAGCTGAGTGTGTGTGTGTGTGTGTGTGTGTGTGTGTGGTGTGCGTGCATGCATGTGTGGGGGGTGCAGTTTTTCTGTCTCTCTAGGGTCCCAGGAGAACAATTAGGCAGTTTACACAGTCGGGAAATGTCAGTAGTATATTTTAGAAATGTTAACATTTTTAGGTTCAAATAAGTAATTGTCACCTATTTGGAGGGAATTCTTTAATCTAGAATCTATAAATCCCTCTGTTGGACCAAATAAATGAAGCCCTATACCAGCCACATACCAACACATGGCAGGGCACACTGGCTGCTTCCTCGATGTTGACCTTGAGTGAATTTTTTTTTTAAACAAAGATTAAATTGTATTTAGGACACTGTGTTTAAGGAAGCAACAAAAACTTACATTTTGTGTAAGACAGATTTGTTTTATTCCTTAAGAAAATACTACCTTCTCACCCTCATTTCAGAACACGTACCAGTCTAGAGAGATCTGTTTTCCCACTATATTGAATAACCCAAAATTTTGGTAATTAGAGTTGCTTATGTTTTTCCATACCTTTAAAGTTGTGATTTTTCCTTTTGCTCTTTTCTTGAAAAGTTGACTGAAATTCAGTCAGATTTCTTGGCATTTAAGTGCCTGTTTCCTTAAAGGTGGCACTGAAGCAAGCATGTGCAATTTAAATCTGTAAGTCTCTTAAGGAGAATATATTGGCTGCTATTAGGAGATCATTGACTAACTGTTACTTAACACTCTTGAGTTACAGACTTTGTGCAAGGTTTTCATCTATTGAAATTGCTAATATGTCCATTTTGGCTTTTGTGATAATGAAACTACAGTGATAATCTTGTAGTAAGGGAAAGTGCCAACTAGTTTCTGTTAGAAAGCAGCTTCCCTAGTGATTGATTGCAGGGCAGCAAATTTTGATCAAAATCAAGGGCAGAAATTACTAGAAGAGATAAGGTATTTACTTTTTTCTGATTTTGTGTTAGGAGCATAAACACAGATATGTGTCAAACACAGAGATAAGTTAGGGGAGTCTTTCTCATAAATGGCAGCCATGTAATTTCTTTACAGCTAGATATTTAGTGGTGGGAATACTTTTGCAATACCTGGCTTCTTTGGTATCTTGGTAACTTAGACCAAATTAACTCTTAATTGCTGTGTACTTTTAAAATTGTGCATTTGTGCTGGTTCCTAGGCCTCTTGAATTCCTACTCCCAAAGGAGAACCCCTGGGAATGGAAGGACTCCACACACGTCCCCCAGTGGTCCCCAGCAATTTTCAGGCCTCAGTTTGTAAAGGGAGTTGGGGGTGTGGAACACAGGCCAGGGCAGGGGTGGGGGATGGAGAGAAAGATGCTGTCCTTAAGTTCCCCCTACATTGCAGGGCGACAGTATTTCGCTCTCACATAAAAGCTGCTCTAACAGGAATGTGTGGAATGCTAACTTTGTAAATAATTCAGCTTAATGTTTGTTTACTGAAAATGCCTAAATAGATTAGAGTTTAGACAAAAGGGAGACTCGGAGTTTGAAATGAGAATGCACGTGATTTTGCACACTGCTGTCGATGGGAACACTTTAAAGCCAGCTTCTCTTTGTACTCACTTCTTTTAAAATACGCTGTTTAATTTTGATGTAGGGTGGTTTCTGATGTGAACAGCAGTTGTAATCACAGTGAATTTAGGATTGCCAGGTGGTAACGTGCAGCATTGACATGAGGAAAATACGGGTATAAGTGAAGAATATAATTATGGAGCTGCTGTGGAAATCTTTAGTTACTGTTCAAAATTAATAATGGTGCCATACATACTCTGGCCCTCTTTGAAGAAATGTTCTATTTGAAGTTGCTGAAGTGGCTGCCTACATAGAATTTTCATCAGTGAGATTGAGGCTTTTTTAAAAATTTAAATGTCCTGCATAAAGCATATCTTGTAGCACGTGTTTGCACTTATGGTGCATTTTTAAAAATCAAAAGAATATTTTATTGTTTCTCGCTAAAAATCATCGTTTCTGTGTTGTAGGCAGTTGAGTATGTGTATGGGGATGGATGGTGTATTATACATAGTGGCAGAGACGCCAGACTCCAGAGCCAGACAAACTGGGTTCCAAATACTTGGTCTACCACTTACTGAAGAGAGGTTGCTTAGCCTCACCAAACCTCAGGTTTTTCCTCTGTTTGAGACAGTCATTCTAGGGGTTATAATCACCTCATAGAGATGACTGTGAGGGTCAAGTGAATTAGTATTTGTAAAGTGCTTAGAATTAGAACAATGCTTGGCATCTGGTTAGCGCTATATAAATGTTTGCAACTGCTTGTCATTATTAGAATGAGTTTCTTATATTCAGTTCTTATTTTTTTTTCTAACGAATAGTCAAAGATGAACCTAGAGTTGGAAGCTAGTTTGAAGGGAAACTGTTGTTACTTCTGCTGAATTACAGGGTAGTCCAAAAATTATCCAATAATTGAGTAAAAATTGTGTTTGGAAAATTGTCTCTCATTTTGCACTTTCCTGGAGGCTCAGTGGTAAAGAACCCACCTGCCAGTGCAGGGGACACGGCTTCATTCCCTGGGTCAGGAAGATCCCCTGGAGAAGGAGGTGACAACCCACTCCAGTACTGACTAGGAAATCCCATGGACAGAGGAGCCTGGTGGGCTGCAGTCCACGGGGTCGCAGAGAGTCAGACACGACTTAAACAGCTAAGCTACAGCAACTCCGTTTTAGGTGTATCTGGTTTACTAATGCATGATTCTTAACAAAAGAATAAAGCTAGATTTGAGGATCTAGAAATATGTCCACTTTTTCTTACCCCTCACTTCAAGCTGTGGTTGAAATGTGTTACTTAAAAGATTTTCTTTACCGGGGAGACTTTGATTTCTGAGTGGGTGCTTTCCTACTATTTGAGCTTTCTCATCATTGTGAGCAAAGCACAGAGCATCATTAGAATATCACAGATGTCCTGAGTTGGGAGTTCTGTGTGTACCTGATGACTCAAGGCATTTCTAGGTAGGAAATGTGGTAGCGGGGCTGGGAGGGGGTTGTCTTATTGTTTGCGCCAGGTACTATGGAAGGTGTTTTTCTGTAATTATCACTTTAAGAAATACTAGAACTTCCATTTTAGAGTTGAGAAACCCAAAGTGAGATTAAATGACCTGCCCCAGGTCCCACTGATAGTAATGGACAGACGCTGGATCAACACCTAGTCTTCATTACTTCAGAACCCTCTTTTAACCGTCAGTGCCTGTGTGCTTAGAGTAGTGAGGTACTTTTTTAGAAGCAGAGCAGAAAACTGTCTCTGTTCTCTCACCTAGACAGCTGGAAAGAAGGTGGCTGCCTGGCGAGCCGCAGTGCCCCCTGCCCAGGCTGGACCTAGCGATGAGCCAGGCAGCTTGCTGAGTTCTCCTGAGCCTCAGCTCCCCTTTGCTGGTTGCATGGTAGCGCTTGGGAAGGACTCATTTTAAAATCTTATTCCTCAAAACTGCTAAGAAGGAAGCAAGATAAAATATTATCCTAGTGAAACACTTCAGAATAATGAAATTCATTAAACTTATTTGGCAAGTTCTTTAGGGAATTCCCTTATTGTCCAGTGCTTAAGACTCTGTGCTTTTACTGCGGTGGGCCTGGGTTCAGTTCCTGGTCAGGAAACTGAAATCTAACTAGCCAGGCAGTGTGGCCAAAGAAGAGAAAATTCTTTATAAGTTTACTGTTGGAATTGACTTTCCGTTCATTTATCAAGAATTTTGTAAAGTTACTGGATATCATTTAATCGTTTGCCTAATAGAAATTTTAGAATCCTTTTTTTTTTCTTTCAGTTATAGAAGATTTTTAAACAGGAAATAAGTATGAAAGACCACTGTTTCTCTCACCTGGTTGCTAAAATTGTTAGCAGTTGTCCTTGTGTTTATTTTATATAGCTGTCTGCCTATTCTCGTTCCATCTGGTTTTTGTTTGTTTGAGGTGATTACTTGAAGGTACTCTCTATACTGTCTCAGAGACTCTTTTTTTAAGAAAGAGCTTTATTGAGATATGATTCACATACCGCAAAATTCAAAGAATGCTTTTGTAACTTTGAGACCCAGAATCCAGTCAGGGATCATGCCTGCGTTTGGTTGTCCTCCCTCTTCTTCCAGGTCAGTCCCTTGTCCTCCCCATCCCACGTGCGACCCCTCCCCTTTAAGGAGACCCTGTACAGAGAGAAACCAGTTGTCTTGAAGATGAATCCAGATTCTGAATTCATCTGATGATTTTGTCATGATGTCTTCTACTAACTTGTTCCTCTGTATCCTTTTTATGTAAGCCTGAAGTTAGGGCTAACGGTTAGGATTTAGGGTAGACTCTCAGCCTATTTCATAGATGTGATGCTTAAATGCTCTGTACTTCACATCTCATATTAGTGATGGTGGTTTCTCATTTGCATAGTATCAATCTACTGAAGTCAAGAAAAAATTTAAAAATAAATGTATTGTCTCACTAGAGTTCCCTGTACAAATAGGTGATAAATAGTGGTAATAAATAGTCCCTTATTAAGGGTACATCTCCCCCACTACAGTTATAAAGTCATTTCTGGGGTGTATACTTTGAAAGGAGCTAGTATCTAGTTTATCTTTCCCTATGTATCTTTGCCTTTTAGCATCAATTAATTATTCTTGCCTAAAATAGTTAATGTCATTTACAGAATGATGACTTTCTCATTTACTTTTTGTTTGTTTTTCTAGGACTGAATTTAAGTTCCTAAAGGTGGGGGCTAAGATTTCTTTCCCTTTAACTATTGCTTTCTGGAGTGAGAAGTTGGTTTAGCAGTCATCTCCAGTTGTGGCAAGTGAACCTTCTTTCCGTTTTGCCTTTTTTTTTTAATATCATGGACACAGGAGTTATTACTTGTTCAGTCCTTTACAATCATTGTGCTTTTTGACACTTAAATTCACAAATGAGGTAATGGGAACCAGTGCATACCAACCCTCATGGCCTTTTGACATGACCTCATTTTTCTTTGAGTGCTTTCTTGCTTTCTAGGACAGCAAGATGTCCCAGACTGAACCTTGAACTTCTGTATCTCAGACTTGGAATCACCTATTTGTACAGGGAACTCTAGTGAGACAATACATTTATTTTTAAATTTTTTCTTGACTTCAGTAGATTGATACTATGCATGTTATCTACCAGATAAAACTTCATTTCCTTTGTATAGCTTTTCATGGTCTTACAAAGAACTTAAAAAAATTTTTTTTTGAATTTTTTGTTTGTTGATACCTTGTCTCATTAACTGAGTACTGGACTAGCAAGAATTCTCTGCATTCTGTTGCTGCAAGGGCCTTAAGAGTTGCTGTTCTTCAACAAGTTAAAGAGAAGAATGGAGGGAGAATCATCACGTATTACATTTAAAAGACTGTCAAGGAGTCTATTTGGTGGTAAAAGCAGCCATGTATTTATAATCAGTGACCTATATGGCTGGCTGTGCATGTAATCTGTGAGAGAGGGGGTATTTATTATCATCTCTCACATTTCAGAAGAGAGAATTGTCAGGTCACATACTGTTTTAGCCCATTCAGACTGCTACACCAGGTTATCACAGACTGGGTGGCTTAAAAACAACAGACATTCGTTTCTCATGGCGCTGGGGGCTGGGAGTCCAAGATCAGCACTGGGAGATTTGGTGTCTGGAGAGGACACGGTTCCTTTGTCGTTAGAGGTGCCTTCTTGCTATGTTCTCACGTGGAAGAGAGGCTTACGTTATGTTTGTGTCATTTAAGGTTTTAACAGTTTGTGATACTAAAACATTGGTTCTATTTTCTAGATAAATTCACTGCTCTGCTCATTTGTTATAAATCTGAATTCTCATTGATGTGTACTGTGTAATGTAGCAGATAAAAAAATAATGATGTACTTTAAGAGACTGGTGGAGTGTATTCTGAATATCTCACATTCCTAATTAAGTATGAAAATTAATAGAGGGCTTGCGTCAGAAGACTCCTTGAGATGTTACTTTTGTCCTTTTAGGCAGTTTTGTCAGTTTATTAGCAGTCCTTCAGAGATTATAAACAATGAAGAAAATCGGAGTTGCAGGAATAGAAGAAAACCAGAAAGAGTCTTCATTGAGCAAGGACATAAGTGTTAAGTCCATAGTGAAGTCAAGGGCAGCAAATGGAATTAAAAAATAAACAAAAAACAGTATGTGGATGAAAAAAAAATGCAACAACGAAGCTTGTTTTCCAGGAGTATGAGGCCTGAATTCTTGGAAAGCCAGACAGAATTTGTTTTTCTTAGAGAGCTCTGTACATTTAATGTATGCTTAGGCTATAATTAAAGGTGATGTGATTTCAGCATCTTGATCTTTTTTTACCTAGGATATACTACTAAATGCTTTTTTCTAGTTTGCTAGGCTCTTAGAAATTATCCATCTGAATTTGTAATCTGTATGAGAATCTGGAAACTAAACAAAAAGTTAACAAAAATGAAACTCAAGTGGGCTTGTTCCCAGAATACCATCATAGTAAGACAGTTAAAAGAACTGAAAAAAAAGCCTGTGAAGGAAGGAGAAGGCAGAAACTGATCAAGACAGTTGTTCGGTCTGTTAGTTGTGTCCTACTGCGAACCTGTGGACTTTAGCACACCAGGCTTCCCTGTCCTTCATGGTCTCCGGGAATTTGCTCAAACTCATGTCCTTTGAGTCTGTGATGCCATACAACCATCTCATCCTCTGTTACCCCTTTCTCCTGCCCTCAGTCTTTCCCAGCATGAGGGTCTTTTCCAGTGAGTTGGTTCTTCACTTCAGGTGGCCAAAGGCTTGGAGCTTCAGCTTCAGCGTTCCAATGAATATTCAGGATTGATTTCCTTTAGGATTCACTGGTTTGATCTTACTGTCCAAGAGACTCGGAAGAGTCTTCTCCAGCACCACAGTTTGAAAACTTAGGGGAAGCAATGAAATTCTATGGTGCTCAGCCTTCTTTATGGTCCAACTCTCACATCCGTACATGACTACTGGAAAAACGTAGCTTTCACTAGATGTTATTTTGTTGGCAAAGTGATGTCTCTGCTTTTTAGTGCACTCTCTAGGTTTGTCATAGCTTTTCTTCCAAGGAACAAGCTTCTTTTAATTTCATGGCTGCAGTCACCATCTGCAGTGATTTTGGAGCCCAAGAAAATAAAATCTGCCACTGTTTCCACTTTTTCCCTATCTATTTGCTATGAAGTGATGGGACCAGATGCCATTTTCTTGGTTTTTGAATGTTAGTTTTAAGCCACCTTTTTCACTCTCTTTCACTTTCATCAAGAGGCTCTTTAGTTGCTCTTCACTTGGGAATTGCTTATTAAGAATTCTTTGAGAATTAAAGAAAAGTTAAGTTTGCTTAGACAGGGAATCTTCCATATAATCTTGAATCAGTAGGTTCTTCATTGAAATTCTCTTATATTCAAGATTGAAAATATTCAATTCTTATGATTCAATTTTCAGTTCTTTAGTGGGATGTCACAATGTCTTACACAGTTAGAAAATCATTGATATTCTTACTCAAGTTCTAAAGATTTGGGGCTATATTTTACTTCTGTTGATTTCTACCAGAATACATTTTTTAATTTGAAGTTTTTCGTATGCTCTTAATTTCATAGGCAGAACTTTAAGATAGGATCTGTCATCACCACCACCACCTCTCAATGCAGGAGGCTGCAAATAAGAAAAGAGTTTATTTGTTGGATCTTAAGAATTACAATTTGAGGGAGGCAGATTTGGATAATCCTGGAAGAGAAAGAGACAGGGACTTAACAAAAGTCACCCGCCGAGAATTGTGATCAACTGACTCAAGTCAGAGATTTGTCCTTAAGGAATCATGGTTGTTTCAGGGTAGGAGGCCCAACAAATAGATAAGACTCTGCTGTCATGAATTTCTGGCAAATGTCCTGGATGGCTTTTTCCGATCCGAAGGTCAGATTCCATCCAGGCAGAGGTGTGCATGAGTCATACTTCTCTAATGGCTTCTCGGCTCCGTTTTAGACGGCTCTCTTTGCACACTACAGATTCCATTTTGATTGCCTTTCACACAAGTAGGGGAGATTTACTAACTACAGTTGTAAATCGCATAAAAAAAATCGCAGTAGCAAAGGTATTAAGATGAATTTAGCTAGTGGTGTGAACCTTTTTTAGGTTAGGTGAAAATAATTAAAATGAAAACATAACGGTCTTCTTAGGGGAAGCAATGAAATCAGCTGTTGCTGATGGCTAAATATAATGATTATCATGTTTATTTTTTTAGGATTTGACTTAATTTTTCCCCCTTCAAAACTGAAATGAGTTCAGGCTCTTAATTATTTGGTATTAGACTAATGAATAATTCCAAATTGCTGTTTTCAGTTTTCCTTTTCAGTAGCTGCCAGTGTATGTTTGATCCTTGAAATGGAAGCTGATTAACATTTTGAAGGGTTGTCTTCATTTTTGAAACCAACACAGACTGCTTCTGTGTAGTCTTGATTAAGTATTTGTACAGAGCCAGGCCAGTGAGGGTGGGACTATTTTATTTCCATGTGTCATGTGGTTTTCATTAGTTTTTGCGTTTAAGTCAGTTTTATTTTTCAGTGGATGTAGGCACACAGAGTTGTCTTGTAGGTTGCTTTAGGTCATTGAGTCATTTTTGCCTTGCAGTAAATCTGACAGACTTCATAAGCTGGTAAATTTTGATCAGTCAACACAACTTCATCTGACAGAGGTAAATATCTGAGTCTCATGTATACAGTTTGGATCCTTGTCTCTTAACATTATATTTATACCAAGGTGAAGAATGGGAAGTACATTTAGTGTCTTTCCAATCTTAGACCTCTGTCTAAACTTTCTCATTTGTAGTGTTGTTGTAGTCAGCAGTAACCAGTAATTCAAATCCAGAACTCTCTATACTGTAATTGTAATACATCAGTTTGCCATTGCTTCTGTTTACAAACAAAACAAAAGCTTTTAATTCTCATGATGTCTCAAAATTTAATGAAATCTCTCTAGGGATTGGACTTCCTTGGTGGCTCAGTGGTAAAGGAACTGCCTGCCAATGCAGGCGATGAGAGTTCAGTCCCTGGGTCAGGAAGATCCTTTGGAGAAGGAAATGGCAACCCACTCCAGTGGGAAATCCCATGGACAGAGGAGCCTGATGGGCTGTAGTCCATGGCGGTCACAGAGTCAGACAGGACCCAGCGACTGAGCAACAACAGTGCCTAGGGCCCTTAGGCAGATCTTGCCAGTGAATGACACGTTTGGAATTTGCCTCACACTTTTTCTCTTTCTCTTATGTTAATCTCTGATCCACCTTTTCTTTGTGGGTGCTCCATTATTTTAAGGAAGTTTTATAATTAATGGTAAGCCATCTTTATGGAAAAGATACAGTAAGTTGCAATTATGTATATCTGTTGTGTGAGATAATTTGCCCAACTTCTGGCTTTCATAGAAATTAACTTAAAGTATGCTTCAGTTCTCAGTGTATTTTAGTACTCATTCTACTGTGTAATTTTTAGGTTGTAACAGATGATTTAGTAGTATTATTGTGTTCATGTTCGGTGTTGGAGAAGACTCGAGAGTCCCTTATGCAAGGAGATCCAGCCAGTCCATCCTAAAGGAAATCAGTCCTGAATGTTCATTGGAAGTACTGATGTTGAAGCTGAAATTCCAGTACTTTGGCCACCTGATGCAAAGAGCTGACTCATTTGAAAAGACCCTGATGCTGGGAAAGACTGAAGGCAGGAGGAAAAGGGAATGACAGAGGATGAGATGGTTGATTCCTTTTCTCCTTTGTCTTTCTCTTCTCTTCTCTTCTTTTCACAGCTATTTGTAAGACCTCCTCAGACAACCGTTTTGCTTTTTTGCATTTCTTTTTCTTGGCGATGGTCTTGATCACTGTCCCTGTACAGTGTCACGAACCTCCCATAGTTCTTCAGGCACTCTTTCAGATCTAATCCTTTGAATCTTTTTGTCACTTCCACTGTATAATTGTAAGGGATTTGATTTAGGTCATACCTGAATGGTCGAGTGGTTTTCCCTACTTTTCAATTTAAGTCTGAATTTTGCAATAAGAAGTTCATGATCTGAGCCACAATCAGCCCTTGGTCTTGTTTTTGCTAATTGTATAGAGCTTCTCCATCTTCAGTTGCAAGGAATATAATCAGTCTGATTCCAGTATTGACCACCTGGTAATGTCCATGTGTAGAGTCATCTCTTGTGTTTTTCAAAGAGGGTGTTTGCTATGAGCAGTGTGCTCTCTTGGCAAAATGCTATTAACCTTTGCCCTGCTTCATTCTGTACTCCAAAGCCAAATTTGCCTGTTTCTCCAGGTATCGCTTGACGTCCTACTTTTGCATTCCAGTCCTCTGTGATGAAAAGGACATCTTGTTTTGATGTTAGTTTTAGAAGGTCTTGTAAGTCATCATAGATCTGTTCAACTTCAGCTTCTTCGGCGTTAGTGGTTGGGGCAAAGACTTGGATTACTGTGATACTGAATGGTTTGCTTTGGAAACAGAGATCATTCTGTCGTTTTTGAGATTGCACCCATGTACTGCTCAGCTGGTTGAGAATCCACCTGCATCGCTGGAGACCTGGGTTTGATTTCTGCATTGAGAAGATCCCTTGGTGAAGGCAACAGCTACCCACTGCAGTATTCTGGCTTGGAGAATTCCATGGACTGTATAGTACATGGCATCACAAAGAGTTGGACATGACTGAGCAACTTTCACCATCTTCTAAAGTGCCCTGTATAAGTGGTGCTGGGCAAACTGGACAGCTCGGTTGAAAAGAATGAAATTAAAACACTTCCTAATGCCATACACAAAGATAAACTTAAAATGGATTAAAGACCTAAATGTAAGACTGGAAACTATAAAACAGGAAAGCATAGGCAGAACCCTCGATCTCCTGTGACCCTTCTCCTGAATAATGGAAATAAAAATAAGTGGGATGTAATTAAACTTGAAGGCTTTTGCATAGCAAAAGAAATTACAAACAAGGTGAAAAGGAAACCCTCAGAATGGGAGAAAATAATAGCAAGGGAACCAATTGACAGAGAACTAATTTACAAAATATACAAGCAGCTCATATAACTCAATACTGGAAAAACAAACTGCCCCATCAAAAAGTGGGGAAAAAAGACCTAAACAGACATTTCTCCAAAGAAGACATACAAGTGGCTAACAAACACATGAAAAGATGCTCAACATCACTCATTATTAGAGAAATGCAAATCAGAACTACAGTGAGATACCACCACACATCAGTCAGAATGGCCTGATCAGTCAGACATCAAAAAGTCTACAAACAGTAAATTCTGGAGAGGGTGTGGGGAAAAGGGAACCCTCTTGTGTTACTGGTAAAAGTCAAATGCTGGAGAGGGTGTGGAGAAAAGGGAACCTTCTTGCAAAGCTGACGGGAATGTAAATTGATACTCCCACTACTTTGGTAAAGCATACGAGAAACCCCATGAACAGGGGAGCCTGGTGGGCTTCAGGCCATGGGGTCACAAAGAGTCGGACTCGACTTAGTGACGGAACAGCAGCAGCAACCCCTCAGGGGTGTTGTCTTCCTTGAGGTCACTGTTCCAGGCTTTCCTCCCTGCCTGACTGCAGTCACTGTGCTGGAGTCTCCCAGACTGTCTTTCCAGTTATCTTACGTTTTCTAATGTTTTTCGTTACTTTTTTCTTTCTGCTCTATTTTCTGCATGATTTCCTTAGCTTTGTCTTCTCACCTTTATACTATTTTTTTTCCCAGCCATCCTGCTTTCATTTTTAAGCTCTTTGTTATTCTATTAATGTTTCTTTTAAAATAGCAACTGTTCTCATTTTGTAGATAAAATATAATCTCCTAACTCCTCAGGGATATTAATGGTATTTTCCCTTAAGTTTTCTTTTTTTGAATAGTTTCTTTTTCTTAGAAGTTGCTTTTTAAATGTTTGTTTAATATTCTTCCTCTTCTTTTTGATAAATCTTATTTCTTCATGATTAGAACAAATAATCCTAGAAAAGTTGATTGGATGCTCTGAATATGTGGAGTTTGTCCACATGACGTGTGAGCTTTAATGTAGCCTTCTCTTAGTGTGTTATTTAGTAGTTACTGGTTAGATTTTCTATAGAGTATTCCTGATCTCCTCCCTGGAGGAAAAGCTCTGGCTACCAGCATTTTGGGAGTCCACCATGAGAAGAAGGCTGGGACTCCTTGGAGGTGAAGTGTATGTGCTTGTGTGTAACTTAATCCCCTGGTTTTGGTACTGCACTTATGCTTTCATCTGCGCTAGCCCAGTACCCCGCCAGAGGTTAAACCTCTAGCTTTCTGCCAGGGGAGTGGGGAGGGGAATCCAGGGGAAACAGTCTGATTGTTTCTCAATCTAACTTTCACCCCGTTCTCTTTTTCTTGATTCCTCCGTTCTATCCTTACTTCCAAAAGTACCAGAACTGCCCATTCCTAGGTTTTGGTTTTTTCGCCCTGAAGAGTCTGCAGGGTCAATTGGGTTAGTTGTCAGACTGACAATTGGAGTTGTAGGATTCACCTTGCTTGGCTTTGCCAAGACATGGTCCATCTGCTTCCACTTTCTAAAATCGTGTTGCTGGTTTGTCTTTGAATCTTGTCCTCATGGATTGAGCTTCCCAGGTGGCACAGTGGTAGAAAATCCACCTGCCAATGCAGGAGACGCAGGTTTGATCCTTGGGTCAGGAAGATCCCCTGGAGAAGGAAATGGCAACCCACTCCAGTATTCTTGCCTCTGGAAAATCCCATGGACAGAGGAGCCTGGCGGATTACACTCCATGGGGTCACAAAGTGTCCAACGGGCTGGAGAATTCCATGGACTGTATATAGTCCATGGGGTCGCAAAGGGTCAGATATGACTGAGTGACTTTCACTTCTCTAGTGACTAACAGCAAATACCAGGAAGCATATAGTTTTTCGAATTTAATTGAAAACCTTGAGTAATTAACTTGGCAGAGTGTTACAGTTATTGGTTCAAAGTGGATCTCTGTTCATTGGGGACAGCTCTCGCTTATTTAAGTAAGGTGAGATTGGCAGAGACAACTTTAGCTGACTCAGGGAAAATGGCCTTTTATTCAGTTGGGTAACTTAATCTAACAGAAGCAGAAGTCATTTAGGAATGTGGCTTTGGTCCTGTAGAGATGAGGAATGGGGGCGTGTTGGCGTCCTCCAGGAGCAGCGTTATAAACTGCCTTTCTGCTTTGTCGCCCTCTGTCAGTGGCGGCACAGAAAGCTTTGGAATGATTCTGTGGTTGGGTTTTTAACCAGCACAGATGTCGCTTGTTTCTTCATGCTGGTTAAATTACAGTACAAAGTGTACTGTTTGGTTCACTAAGTCAGTTCTGGAATCTTTGTTCGCATTTATATGCTCTCCAGTCTTTGGGTTCTATTTAAGAAAAAGCTTTGATGAGTAAGCCGAAAGGATACTTTTTCCTGTTCGTGATAGCATCCTTTTTTTTTTTTT
This sequence comes from Aepyceros melampus, assembly GCA_006408695.1. NCBI lineage: Eukaryota > Metazoa > Chordata > Mammalia > Artiodactyla > Bovidae > Aepyceros > Aepyceros melampus. The sequence continues at coordinate 60,840 of SJXQ01000362.1, forward strand.
TAAAGAGGGTATTATTGTTTTAGAGCTATATTTTTCGAAATTAAAAAAAATGGCTTCAGCAGAATTAGATCAGTAATCTCTTAACCTGGTAAGTGTTTTTAACATATTTTCTCCTAATAGTTGCTTTTTATAGGTTAATAGGCTCCCATAAAGTAACTGTTTTCTCTAACCAAATGGGTTCTTGTATATTTAGATATTTTTCCCACATTGTGTATTTCTGTGCATGGAGTAAGTGGAAAAGTACAGACTGTTAGCTCCATGAAGACAGGGACTTTGTTTTGTTCATCTCTCTTTCTGACACTTGGGACAGTGTTTGATATGCGGTTCTCAGTGAATATTTGCGGAATAAAGAAAAGAAACTAGTTCAGCATCCTGCACTACTTAATTAATGCCACAAGGTGGTACTGTTGTACCGTGAAATAAAAGGCTCTAATCTTAGACACTCTTGCATAGTTTTATATAAATCCTATGAATAAACAAAATGAATTGACTACCATTATGTTTATTGCCTGGTTCGTTATTTATGGTTTTAGCATGTGACTAGTCTTTTGAGTCCATGATTTGGGGGAGGCAGTGAGATCATACCTTATATAACATTTGGTTCAGATTTTTATCAAATTTTAAATGTGATAGCATCTATAAACACCTAGCACAGTATTAGGTTAGTTTCATTTTTCACTCTTTTAATTAATTTTGGATTAAAATACTTTGTTAAAAATGTCTCTCTGTGTTAATTTACCAAATGTTTTCTAATAGGTTGTCACTGAATGTTAAATAATATTTTGTAAGTCTGTTTTGATTGTCAGAAGATTTAAAAAATTGATCCCAAACCTAGATTATCACCAAACAACCCCTGGCGCCACACACACACACTGCAGATAAAGAAATAAATATAATTCTGCCTCTGTAGTTCTTGTATGAGGCTCACGTTTTCTAACAGTACTACATATTTGTGTGTATACCATCATAATGTATACAGTTAATCTGTCGTTTGTCTTGGTTTCACTCCTGTTATAAAACAAAGTGTTGACAGGTTTGTTTTATAGCCTAGAATTTTAAAATTTCCTTATGGTGAAATTGACTTTTGAATATTTTGATCATGTACTTTCCCTCAGACTGAAGCGAAATCAGAAGAGGGCCCAGGATGGACGATCTTGCGTGATGATTTCATGATGGGAGCATCCATGAAAGACTGGGACAAAGAAAGTGACGGACCAGATGCCAGCAGACCAGGGTCTGGAAGTGACTCTGACACATAACGCAGCATAAGAAACACAGTTTACATTTTATTTTTTCTGGAAAAATAGTTCATACTCTGAAAGTTGGGAAATTATAAAGATTGCATTTGTAAGAAAGCCAAAAGACTGTCATTATTACCAACTTTGGTGTTTCCTTTTTTCATGTAAACTTTGTTAAAATTATATTTCAAATCTTATATGATTTTAAGCATTGTTCCGTAGAACATTTGTAAAAAGAAATATTTCTCCTTGAGAGGTGCATTTTGCTGGATTCATTATAGGTTTACATACTGCTCTTGGTATTGGTATTTCGTTCAGCTATCACCAGTGTTTGTGGAAATGCAACATCAATTTATAATTAAAATGAACTCCTTGATGTTAGTGGTTTTCAGCCTCTAACTTACAGACCTGAATATATATATTTTTTGGTGGGAAAGGGTTGGTGGTGGTTTTGGTGAGGTAATGAGAAAAACCTGTGTATTAAAAACAAAATTTTTAAATCAGCATTTCTGATTTGGGGTAATGATTTTATTTATAGATACTCTGGCAAATAATGATTTAAGAAGTGTCAAATTTCTACTTTTATATTTCTTTTATATGCTAAGTAATGTATATAAATAATGACTTAGATTTATTTTAAATGTTTATTTTTGTATGAGAGATTTACTGAGGTGGAAATTCTCATATTTAACTTAAACTGTGAGACATAATTTCTTTGGAAGCATATTTGACATGTTCTAGTTTCTCTTATTTTCCCTAATTGTGAGGTTTTTTTCCCCCATTTTTCCCCTATGTTTGAGTTAGCTTAAATTTTCTTTTATGGACAGACTGACCAGTGAAATGGTAGACAATAGATGGGTATGTGTGTGCTTAGTCACTTCAGTCGTATCTAACTCTTTGCGACCCTATGGACTGTAGCCCACCAGGTCCCTCTGTCCATGGGATTCTCCAGGCAAGAATACTGGAGTGGATTGCCATGCCCTACTCCAGGGGATCTTTCCCACCCAGGGATCGAACCAGCATCTTCTGCAGCTCCTGACTTACAGGCAGGTTCTTTACCACTGAGCTAGCAGGGAAGCCCAGACAACAGTTAGTCTGCATCAGAAAGCTGCATCTGAGTTGAGGCTTGATTCCTTACGGTTGCCTTAAAGATTACTAAATTGGGTGACTTTTAAAGTCTAGATATTAAACAGAAAGAGATGAGAAAGCAGGACTATTTAAATACCATTACAAAATTTCTGTGACACTGGGCCTAAGCTGCAAAGTTTGTAGGGGAATTATTTAATAAAAGTGATCTGTTGTTTTTTATAAAAGGATTCATCCTTTTGCCATCTTTCCATAATAAAAATAGTTGCCTCCTACTACCCAGTTGCACTTGTTTGTGTGTGTTATATGTGGAAGGATAATCCTCCCCTCAGAACTATGCTAGAGCAGAGATGTTTATATTTGCAAACCCATTTGAGTGTTACAAGTATTATGTAACCAGAGTCAAATTAGTCCATGGCCTGGTATTTGTTATCCTAAAAGGAAGGTATACATCTAAGATATCAAATGCTTAAACCAGCAGAGCTCAAACTGCATTTTTATATTTATCCAAACTTTTGAAATGTAGTGTCTTCTTGAATTATAGGACTGCTGTTTTGTCAATGTAATATAAATAAATGTGAACAGATATTCCTCAGTGGTAACATGAGCACCTAAATATCTCAATATAACTTAACACACATAAATATTTCAGTGCAGCCTAATATGTAGATCATTTTGAGAAATTTGCAGTACCTAAAAACACTTTCTCAGAATCAAAGATTTTAATTTTTTTTTTGCTATTAATCTGTTTCTGAATCATATTAAAGCTTTGCAAAAATTCTCCTGTGCTAACTTCTCATTTAGTTAAAAAATAGTTGTTTTTGTATAGTCCTTGGTTTAACTTCAAACTGATAGTAAAAGAATATAGATTGTCTTCTCTCAGAAGTTATTTTATTCCAAAATAAAATTGAAGTGCTGTTGTAAGGAAAAAAATGTATCACTTATGCTAAAAGGCTATAAAGCATATTTAAATTATATGAAATAATTTTTATCATAAAGATGGTATGTTTTTTGTGTATTCATATTTCTGCATATTGACTATCAAATAATTGAGCAAAATACCACCATACATGAATCTAAGGATTAGCATATTATTTTAGAAACTAAGTGTATATCTTTAGGTGAATGTTTTAAGTAATCTCTCATCTCTACCCTAAATATTTTACCCTACAACATTTAAATTCTTCTGACACCTAAAATATAACAATATTTGGGTATATGTTTTGGTTAACTGTTTAGGGTAATAGTAATAAATAGATTTATTTTTGTTTAGAAAAAAGAATGGAAAATAGTAACCAAGAAACCAATTATTAGGTATTATCATATTCCCTTATCTGGATGTTCAAATAGCTAGGGAGAATATTCTCAGTATTAGCATAGTTTAGAATTACTTATTTTTTTGTTTTTAGGCTTTGCAATCTCACGAAGTTATAGACTGACAGTAACTTAGAATCATTACAGTAGTTTAATACTTTAATTTAAAATACTGCGTTTTTAAAGTTACTTAGACTTCTACTAGATCAGGTATTACTCTACTCATTAAAAGTGTATCTGTGAAACACTTCGGATGGACTAGCTTGGAGGCTCACTTTCAGGACTTAGAACCTGAAATGACTCTGTAGGGAGTTGTAGAAGATTGATTGAAGGGAAAGTCCAATCCTTCTTTTATAACAAGTGGGTGAAGGGAATGTTTAAATTGTGGAAAACCTCTTAGGACTTTTCAGTCACTGTGTTTGTGCACATATGAACATACTTAATATTCAGTGGCTACCAACTTACCTAATCTGTAGTCACCCATGCTGGTCTCAAGGACCGTGCAGTACTGAACCATGAGGCCATCTAATTACAGTTTATAGACACCCAAAGATGTCCCTGTCAGACATACAACAGCAGAGAAGTCCTGAGGTTGAAGTGTGAACTGGAGCATGGACAAACTGAAGACAAACTGTTGCCGAGGGGTGAAAGGAATTATAAGGCCTAGGGAAATGCCTGCAGAAGACTTCGTAAGACATAAATATGTCTTTAAAAGAGATAAGAGGAGCTCAAATAAGTTGATACTTTGGCGTCTTCTGGATAATTTTTTTCCTCTATATATTTTCCTCTCTCTATATAATTATTTTTGTTACAGATTTTTATGAATATATGTGTTGAAGGAGTCATAAGTGAAATGGGATGGGAGTTTTATTTTTTCAGTCTTTTTAAATGCCCACAGAGGACCATTAGTATGCTTAGTATATTATTATTAATACATTTGTGCCACATGAATCTCACTTTTAAAACAACATTTGAAGAAATCAGTAAGTATTTTTTGACATTTGTAATTTCTTAAGGGGGTGTGTGTGTGTGTGTGTGTTGGTGGGATGGAGTGTGTGTCTTAGTCCAGGCTGCTATACCAGATACTGTAGACTGGGTGGCAGAAACAACAGTTATTTCTCATGGTTCTGGAGATTGGAAAGTCCAGGATGAAGGTGCTGGCAGATCTGATGTCTGATGAGCACCCTCCTCCTGGCTTGTCAACAGCTGACCTCTTGCTGTGTCTTGACTTGAGGGAGAGAGATTGTCTTTCTCAGTGTCTTACAAGGGGACCTTCCTCATGACCCAGGTACCTTCCAAAGGACTCCACCTCCGATATTATCATATCAGGAATGGAGCTTCAACATAGGAATTGGAGAATGCGTTGCGGGGGAGGATACAAAATTCCAGTCCATAGCAATGTATAAAATAGCAAATGGTACATTTTTACATAGACATAAACTAACTTTAGCTGCCCTTGTTCTTAATTTAAATTTCCTAATATTTAAATTTCAATAGAATTAGAAAGTTAAGTGAAACGTTTATCTGGCATTAATTGAGCACCTGTTCCAAGAACTGTGCGAGAATTATTTGAGGGATGATATTGTTAATGCAAAATAAGGAATAATTTTACTCCTGTAAAAAAAATTGAACCTCCTCTTCCTTTCTAAAGTTGACTTCCTGCAGTAAGTACTCACCATGTGATTTGAATCTTGCGGCAGTTTGGATTAACAGTGATAACTTGAAATAAATCAGTTACCTACTATGACTTAAAAAATACTTAAAAAAAATAACCTTTTAAAGATTATAGTGGCTGTTGCACAGATTAAAGATTCAGATTAAATTGCACATTAAAAATCTATTACAATAGAATTGTACAATAACTGTACAGAAACAGAGAGTCCTGGAATAACAAAGCTTGTCTACTAAATAGATTAGGTCTGTCAGTACACTGTTGACATTAAGTTCATTTTTACTTGGAAACAATTTTCAGTTGAGGGAAGCAGAGTCATAACTGCTCTTTCCTTAAATTAATCTGTTAAGATCAATGGGACTAGTGTTTATCTCCACTCCGTGTATCAGTGATAGGTAGAGAGTCTGTTAAGCTCTGCAGAAACAATATGAAGACTGTTTGCAGTGAATTGGCAGTTAGAGCAAATTTTGGAAATAGGATGCATCCTTGCCTACAGAAAGGAATCTATGATTTTGGGCCAGCTGGATAGATGAATCTTACTACTTCAGTAAAGTTAGGCCCCCTAGTGAATTTTTCCTTTGGGTGAGCTTTTCTGAAACTTGACTAAAAATGTCAATCATGAGGGGCTTCCCAGGTGGTGCTACTGGTGAAGAATCCACCTGCCGATGCAGGAGACTCAAGAAATGTGGGTTCGATTCCCTGGGTTGGTAAGGTCCCCTGGTGGAGGAAATGGCAACTCCAGTATTCTTAGCTGAAAAATTCCATGGATGAGAGGAGCCTGGTGGGCTGCAGTCCGTGGGGGTCACAAAGAGTTAGACATAACAGTGGGCACACCCATCATCTATAAAAAGTGATGCTTCAAAAATAACAGTCATGAGAATCCTTGAACACATTGGGAAGTAAAGCTGTGTCTGAGATGGGTGACAAGATGTTTAGAATAATGACTGGTGGCAAGTCCTAAGAGTTGTAATGAATCTAATCAGAACTCTGTAGATTGAAAAGATATCTTCCAGCAATTCTTAAACAATTTTAGGTCCTCTCAGTTCAGTTCAGTCGCTCAGTTGTGTCTGACTCTTTGCGACCCCATGAATCGCAGCACGCCAGGCCTCCCTGTCCATCACCAACTCCCGGAGTTCACTCAGACTCACGTCTATAGAGTCCGTGATACCATCCAGCCATCTCATCCTCGGTCGTCCCCTTCTCCTGCTACCCCCCATCCCTCCCAGCATCAGGGTCTTTTCCAATGAGTCAACTCTTCGCATGAGGTGGCCAAAGTACTGGAGCTTCAGCTTTAGCCTCATTCCTTCCAAAGAAATCCCAGGGTTGATCTCCTTCAGATGGACTGGTTGGATCTCCTTGCAGTCCAAGGGACTCTCAAGAGTCTTCTCCAACACCACAGTTCAAAGGATGTTTTCTAGCTGAGAGCCACACACTATTCTTCAATCTGGCCTAGTGAGCATCCTTCCAGGGAGTTATGACTTTGGGCTTTTTATGGAGGTGTGTGAAGGACCTTCTGTGCTCAGATGAGTTGTATGCAGAGACAGAGTCACAAAGTATGTTTTGTTAACAATATCTGGCCCAACATTGCTCACCTCACTCACTCCCCCCACCCCACCATAGCAGGAGTCTGTATTTCTGATAACGCTGTTTGGTTTTCATTGAGTTGTTGAACAACAGTATATGCTAGAGAAGCGGGTTTAATTTCTTAGAATTGTAGTCCCTACATCAGTACTGCCCAGTAGAACTTTCCATGATGATGGGAGTGTATCTCCATTGCCTAATACGGGAGTCCAAGTGGCTGTTGAGCATCTCTTTATTCAAAAGCTGCATGTGGCTAGGGGTAGTATGTCTCTCTGTGAAGAGATTAAAGTTACAGAGCATATATTTAGTCTAATAAAACATCAGCCAGTTTTGGAATCATTAGTCTACCTCGAATTCTCCCATAAACTTTGATAGATACAATCTGTGTACATATGAATACTGGTGTGATTTTATTGACTAAATTACAGTTGATGTCTTTTTCACTACTTGTGTTTTTTAAAGAGATGTGTTAAGTTGCTTTGTAATTATTTCCTGAGTTGTAACTATTATCTTTACATGTTAGGACACTGTGCATAACAAATAGTATTTGAGTTTTTAGTATTATCACCTGCAGCTTTCAGAATGAACACACTGAACTTTAAATCTCATGGCTGTATGCTCAAAAAATAGGTTAGGTGTGTGATACACAAAAAAGGACATACTGAGAACTGCAGGAGCAGTGGATAGCAAGTACCTTCTAAGCCAGTGAATTCCAGCGCTGGGGACTTTGGACAGGAGCCTCCTTATTTTGGGGGGTCTCCGGAGGGAGCGCCTTCTGTGCAGGGCTCCCGCAGTGTCCGGCGGCTCTGATCTGTCCCAGCGCACACTCGGCATCCTGCCCAAGCAAGTGTAGTTTGCAGATTGGGGCAAAAAAAACAAACAAACAAAATAACAGAAAACAAAGTGCACCATGAGCATTATTAGCACAGCCAGTTTAAAATGATGAGGTGTTAACCACGTTTGTATAATTTCTCTAACCCCTGAATCATTATCCTGCATCTTTAATGCAATCGGTTCATAAACATCAAAGCAGGAACACCAAATTTGTATGGGGTCAAGACCAACTGGGGCTGTGAATGGAGAGACAGCTGAGAGCTGTGTCTTTTGCGTGGGTGGCCTTGCAGCTGTTGATTCACCCCGGAGCTACCAGACAGTTGCTTCTGTGCACTCACAGAACCAGTCTTCAGTCTTAGGTAAAAATGGATGCCCTCCCCTGGGATGGACATAAACAATGGGTTGACATCAGCTCTCAAAACATCAGCCAGGCAGCCAGACACAGCAGTTACCCTGAAATAGTGAGTAGTACCAAGCATAACATCAGGGCTGTTTCTGCATAATATTTGTCTTTGTATAATAACACTGTGCTCTCTTAAGTGTATTGTAAATAAGCTCGAGTCCAGAAGGTTCAAGGTGACATTATCCTTCTTTACAAATGGCAGAAATGATAGGAATATCTATTGCATGACAAAATTGCCATATTTTGGCCTTCATGAAGACTCCCAAGTATGCATTTTAATGATGAATGAAGCTATATTTACATGGAATATTTTTAGAAATACCAGTATTCATTGTTAAAAATGACAAAAGGCAAAATTTTGGAATCAAAACTAAGTTCATCCCAAATGATTTGCAACTATTTTCTATAGTGAGTTGACTTTTTACTTTCTTGATGGTGTTCTCTGAAGCAGAAAAGTTTTAAAGTTTTATTAAATCTGACTTGTCTTTAAAAAAAAAGAAAAAACCTAAGTTCAGAGTTCAGTTTGTATTCTTATTAAGCCATGTGCCCTTGCAAAAATGTCAAAGTGTTTGAGGCTAGTTTGTAGCTCAGGCTTCCCTGGTGGCTCAGACGGTAAAGAATCCACCTATAATACTCGAGACCTGGGTTCAGTCCCTGGATTGGGAAGATCCCCTGGAGGAGGGCATGGCAACCCTCTCTAGTATTCTTTCCTGGAAAATCACCATGGACAGAGGATCCGAGTGGGCCACAGTCCATGGGGTCACAAAGAGTCCGACACAACTGAGCGAATAAGCACAGCACACACGTGGCTCAGGCATAGGGATCCATTTGTTTACCCTGGAGGGACTGGAATAATGCATGCACAGGGCCTTCTCTAGTAGGGAGAGTCTGAAACAGTATTACGTAGTTGGAGAACTAGGAGCTGTACATGTAGATATGGTGTTCATTTCTGATCTATGTAATCATGAGTATTCCTCTTCTTGATAATGAGCTCCCCCCCATAAAAGTTTAAAGCCTTGCAGATAGTAGGTTCTTGTGAACACCCAGTAATTCTACTAAAAACCCTCCACAGGAAAAAAATCTCAATTATAGAAAATTCTGTGTGAACAATATACGAGCATTATTTTTAACAGCAACAAATTATAGACAAGTTCAGTGAAAGGACACATACAGACGTCTGTCAACTATGGTAACTTCCACGTGTGTGCTACCGTTTAACATGAAGGCTGTGAAGACTGGCGGAATCACATGTCAAGAATGCATGTAGACCAAAATTGTAAGATTACAAGCATTATGGCTAGCTTAGGTACATTTTTCAAATGCCAGAAATTCATTAGATGAATAAAAGAACATAATACTTTCTCTTTTTAAGAAAATAACTTTTGACGGTCTGAAAAGACAAGTCTCACACTGAGTACCAAGACTCTGACATTTAAATGAGAGCTTAAGACATATTTACTGCCCACCCACTTCAGCTGTTCCAGAACCCAAACTCTAAATACTCTTATTACAACATTCTAAGGGTTGACAGTTGTTTTTGTTGCTATGTCGTGTCTGCCTCTTTGCCTCCCCATAGACTATATACTCTCCAGGCTCCTCTGTCCATGGGATTTCCCAGGCAAGAATACTGAGCGGGTTGCCATTTCCTCCTCCAGAGGATCTTTCCAATCCAGGAATCAAACCCACGTCTCCTGCTTGGCAGGTGGATTCTTTACCACTGGAGAGATGCAATTGATGACTGTGTCAACCCTTCAAATATGAGTTGTACCAGAAAAAGTGATAATAGCAAATCTTTATACAGTAATTACCATGTTTCAGATACTATCTAACATTTTCTAATACCCTTAACTCATCCAGTCTATCTTCCTATAACCTTGTGAAGGAGGTGCTGTTATTATCCCCAACATACAGTTAAGGAAACAGGCAGAAGCTTAAATAACTTGCCCCAAGATACAGAGCCAATTAATACAATCCGATCCAAGTTTCAGTCATAGACGCCGTTAAACACAACAATGATTTACTCACATTTTAGATGATATTAATGTCTTAGAGAAAATGAGATTCTAGAAATTTGTACTTTGTTCCAGGGGAAAAAAAGCATATTGCATTTTTTAGTCTCATATACTCATGACATGAACCTCTGGCTAGTGGAAGGTAGGGGTGGACAGCACATATCAAAAGGCATTTTCCTGGGTGTTAAGCAATTTAAAGATAGGCTTTATTTTGGTTGCTCCTGTCAGTTTATTATGCAACATACTATTGGAGAATTTATTATAGATCTTGTTTGAGTATGTCTGACAGCTAAAACTGTACTATCTGATTACCTGGATGCTGCAGAAATGGAACCACTTTAACTATTGGAGTGGATTAGTTCCCTGGTCTGCAGCTCCTTTTATACTAAAATATGATATATTGCCCATAACTCTGGTGGTTCTACTTCATAACATTAGATGGCTTATGAAGGTGTAAGGGCTGACATTTTTGCTATTAAGAATTTAGATATTCAAACTGTGCTTTCAGAGTAGATTTTAATTTAGAATATTATTGGCTAGGAGATAACAGGTAACTAAACTTTATAATTTTTCCTCTAGAAAAGAAAATGGAAAATTTCTTGAGGTGAAGCTTAATTGCAGTTTTCTTTTGAAATTATAGCCCAATGCCATTGTATGATTGTTTAATAGGCCGTGATTAAAATATCCAGGGAAGTTGAGCATGTCAGTTTTCTCCACAAATAGAAAGCTGTGAGACATACCGCTTTTCTCCTCTAGGTGGCATGAGTTAGGCTCTCATTGAATTAACTGATTTTTTTTTCTTTTTTTTCCCCCCAACAACAGGAGTGTTGATTCCATTTGTTACAACTGATCACATAAGCAGATTGATCTTATAACAATATGTAGTTTAGTGACTAAGTGACTTAATTAACAAAGACTTCTTAAAAAACAAAAACTTGTTATCTCTTAATAACTAGGTAACTAAAATCATTTTTATGTATTGCTGAAGTCTCTCTGCCTCCTAGCATGCACTCTTTTCTGAATTTATTTCTTTGGTCTTTGATAAACAGTTTGCCATTTGATAGGAACTGTAAAGATCTGCCTTTGTTCTTGGAAAGACACATAGATATAGCTGAAACAATCCAAAAAGAAACCAGAAATGTAGGTGCAGTTCCCAGGTGTCCCTGGTTTTGTTGCAGCCTTTACTGTTTACTAAACTGGAAAGATCAACATGTAAAAAGTCAGTATGACATGACCTGGAAGCGGCAAATGACACAAACATTCTGTTCTTTTTTTCTGTACACTGAAATGGGAAGAGCACACTTTATTTTTACCTTGCAGATTCTTTCTCTGTTGTTCACTTTCCAACACTTAAAAATGAGTTTGGCTGTACCCAGAATACAAGAAACACTTGCTAATCCCCAGTCATTTTCATCTTCATCCTCTTCTTCCTGTCCATGTGGCAGATGGGCTTTCACTGAGCTCAGAAGAATCTTGACCAGGTACCTTTCAGGGGCTTCATCTTGGGGGTGATGCATGTTTATATAAATGCTACAATCATACAGTTCAGCATTTTCAAATTATAGCTCTCATAGTGATTACTAGAATCAGTAGCATAAGCAAAGAAAAAAGGCTTGAAATATGCATAATACTGTATATCACTCTTGAGAAAAGGTGAAAATTTAACTGATGCATTGTTGCAGGTTCAGATTTGAAGGTAGCTTCACTTTAGGGTGACAGCCTGGGACAGTCCTGGTTTGGTTTCCTCCTGTTGTCCAATGTGTTGATGAAAAGCATCTTCTTCACTCTTGAAAGTTTTTGGGTTTGTGTGATGAATTATACTGTTGCCCTCAATGTAAGGACTAACATTCTTTTCTGAGACTTGAAACAAACATCAGGAAAAATTTGTGGCCCTTAGTCTCCATTTTTACAAACCATTACTACCATGTGGCTTTGCTTTTTACAATATTTATTACAATATATTTACACTGCTTTTTAAAGGACTGGTTTGACAGTCCTTTGCTAGTTCTTCCTTCTAATGTTTAAAAAAAACTACATCTAGGTTTTCTGCTTATGTGCAATTGCTATTGCCTGTTGGTTCTTGTTTTATTTTCATTTTTTTAATTGCAGGATAATTGAAGCAGCAGAAAGGTAAGGCTTTTGAAATATGGTTGGTACCTTTGCTCATGGAAATTTACACATTCAAAATTTTCCACAATTTATGAAGCCCACTGAAAAGATGACACATTCATTTAAAGACTACATATGTTAAACAATAAAAATTCCACTTTATGTTGTCTACTTATTTTAATTGTGAGAATATCATTCTGTTTTTCTCTTATCCTTTGCTTTTTCTTTTCCTTTCTCATTTTTACATTTATACTTTGTTCATACTACTCTGTCACCCTTTTCCACCAGCAGCCTTGCTTTGTGACGAGTCTGGGGACTGCTGACCTCGTGCAGTCAGTGAAGTAGGAGCGGAGATTCTGTAAAGGCAAGTGTCAGACCCTACCCTAAAAACTAAGGAAAACTCTGCTGCTGGCTTCTTTCGATCAGCATTAGTGTTTCATCAAGCACATATCCATATTTTATTATATGACCACTGTCCCCATAACATTCACGTATTTGTATCTATCACTCAATGCTATTCATTGATATCAGTACCAAGTGCTATTTTAGTGGCTGAATTGTACCCGGAGTAAGAACCAGAGTAACCAGAGTCTCTGGCTGATTTCTGTAAGCCCTGGCATTGACAGGATACAGGCCTCTGGAGGTTTGCCCCCCTTGTTGGAAATCTCATGGAACTGAAGAAAATGTAGAGATGGAAGGGCCCCAAAGCCACCAGCAGTAATCCATCAACTAATCACAGTTCCAAGGTGTTAAGACTGGTGTTCCCACAGTGCTCATCAAAGTGTGAGGAGTTTATCTCTTTGAAACCTCACAACCTACTGATATGCTCTGCTTTCCCTTGTCCCTGTCTCCTGAGTTCACCCCTTTATCTTTTACCACCTCTGATCTCTTTCAGCTCTCCTCCTCCCTACCAGTGTTCCTCCTTCATCCTATATCACTTCTTTCTTAAGATAAACCTGTAGATACAGAATGGAAAGGATAATTGGATGATTTTTCTTGGGGAAAAAAAACTATATCATTTCATGATTTTGAGAGCAAGAAACTTGCATTGACATGTATACAGAACATGAGACAAAACATGGTATGGACCAAAAAATTGTTTTTGAATCATGTTACCAAAGATAATGGCAACCCATTCCAATATCCTTGCCTGGGAAATCCCCTGGACAGAGGAAGCCTGGGAGGCTACAGTACTTGGGGTCTGTAGAGTCAGATTCTGCAGTCAGACACAACTTAGCGAGTAAACAAGACAAAACCAAAGATACAAGTTAGAACTTGAAAAGGCTTTTGGTATGTCTTCACATTAGAGTTATTTTTCATTTATCAAGTGTAACTATTGAGAGTAAAATATAATCAATTACATTAGCTCCATATATTTCTTTTCTGTACCTCCGTTTTTAAGGCTTGAAACCATTGGGGAAGCTTTCAGAATTATTACAAATGAAGTTATTCTTCCACCGGACTTAGGAAGGACCTACTAGGTTATAAACTCTTGTCTGTGATCCTTAGGGGTAAAACTCCTCTGTAGGGGTGAGTAATTGTTTTGACATCAACATTTGTTTAGGGTCTTGTAGGAACTGCACATAAGTTAAATGAATAGACCCATTAATGAGCAGAGAAGGGCTAGCAGTTGAAACAGCTGTACCCTCTACTGCTCTGATCTGGAAAACAAAGAATTCTATTTTAGGGTGTTAAATAATAACTGAAACTGGAATTTGGACTTAATTGGATTTTGGTAATCACTAAGTGTTCTATTCACCATAGAAAAAGTGTATTTTCTTATCCTTTCTTCCTATAACTAGTAGAGGCAAAATGTCATTAACATTTAAAAATAACAGTGAGCATGTGCTTATAGAAACTGCATGGAAGCATTACCATGAAGCAAATTCTTATCAGCATCTTCCCTGGGTTTTTTATCCTATTTATTTTGGGGAAAGATCTGACAAATTGAAGCTGAAAGAGGATACAAAAATGGTCGCTAACATTTAATGAACACATATTAAGTGCCAGGTTTTGTTAGAAGCTATCTTGGTACCTTGTGTAATTCACAATCATCTTATATTCTTGGTAGCTGTGTGTTATCCCCATTTCATAGATGAAGAAACTAACACAAGGTGTCTGAGTAACTTTTCCAGGATCGTAAAGCCAGAAAGGGACAGATATTTGAATCTAAGAAAACTTGAATCTGGAACCTACCTTCTGTTGTTGTTTTTTTAACCGCAATGCTCACCTGCCTCCTTGAGGGAATCAAGATGGTCTGTGGAGATTAAATACCCATATGGCTATGGCAAGCTGGAGAGACAGCTCTTGAAGTCTTACCTGTTGCATCTTCAAGGGATTGCTCACCTGAGTGATAGAAAGGGGCTCCTCCTGCTACACTCAAGACACTGCTCAGCCACGCTACACTTACAAACCCCTCCGCTGTCCTCCCTTCTTAGGCTGTGGAAGTACTAAAAGTAGCCTCTTATGAATAGGCCAGGAGTCTAAGGAGTTGTAAAGTAAGCAATATGTGTTCAACAAACTAATATTATGGACAAAAGTGTGTGTGTTTATGTTGGGAAGGGGGTTGTCAGAAGATTTATGGCCTGTTCTCCCAGCAGTGATGGAGATTTATCCACACTGGAATCTGAATCCACTTAACCTCAGGTGCGTTTGCATTCATATCTCGAAGGGAGTCTCCCTAATTTGAGGGGAGGCTGAACCTATGTCCCTGGCAGAGGTAACCAGCCTGAGGTAACCAGCGCCTTCCAAAGCCACATCTTCACTCAGTCACTCCTGCTTTCTGTTCTGTCGTTGCCCCCAGGGTAAGGATATTCAGTTTTCCTCATTTGTGTCTAGCTAGATTAGAGCAGTTCACAAACTTAAAGGGATGACAACTTGAGGAAACTGCTAGCCCCATGATAGGGCCTCTAATTTGCTTTGACTTTTGGAATTGTAGCTGGTTGTCTTAACTCCTTTCAAGCTGCTTCAATTTGCAGCTGACCTAAAGAAAGGAACACACCTATGTCGATTTATACGTAATTTTCAGAATTATTCTGAGTGAGTTGGAACCATGCCTTTATGTCATTTTCCAATGTGTTTTAATAGGGAAAAATCCCATGTCCACAGGAGTTCAGAGGAGTCTCAGCCTTTAACATGGTGGGAAATACGAACCAGTGAGAAGGCGACAGTACTCAGTATCTCCTAAACTTAACATCACCACAGAATCCTTGTTCATCAGACATGTTCTGGAACAAGTGCTTCTGAGAAATACATAGTGGGTGAGAACATGGAAATGGATTTTGTTCACAAAATCCAGCTCTGCTTCTTACTTGAATAAGGTACTTAGCCTCTCTGTACCACAGTCTCTTCATCTGCAAAATAGAGATGATAATAAAAATACTTTAGACTGTCATTGTGAAGATTAAATGAACATATACATCGAAGGATCTACCGGCTTCCCTAGTGGACCAGACAGTAAAAAATCTGCCTGTAATGCAGGAGACCTGGGTTCAATCCCTGGGTAGGGACGATCCCCTGGAGAAGGGCATGACAACCCACTCCAGTATTCTTGCCTGGAGAATCCCAGGGACAGAGGAGCCTGGAGGGCTGCAGTCCTGGGGTCACAGAGTCAGACACGACTGAGTGACTCAGCACAGCACAGCACATTACTAAGTGTAAAATGTGTCTCCTACTGCTACTACAGCTATTTAACTCTCTACTTACTAATGATATAGAACCCATACACATGGAAAGTTTAAATTCCTAAAGTTAGAGAAAGTTCCTTGTGACCTTTCTGTAATAAAAGGAACATCTAAACTACAGTCTGATATAGTGGCTTTGAGTCTGGGGGAAAACTGAACAGTTTGCAGTTTAAATCATCTGTCTAGTTGGTATGGCTACAGTCATGATGAAAGTGTTTTTTGAGTAAGGGTAAAAGAAAAGAAAAAGGGAAAAGTGAACAGGGGCAAGCATTATATTTATTCATCTCATTTGGACTAGGTTGAAATAGAAAATGTCAGGTTATGAGTACATAACAGCAGACATCAAACACTTAAAATTATATATCCAGCTTCCTGGATATATGTTGTGGAAAAAATGAAGTTGGTCACTCAGGTCTAGCTGGAGAAGAAGGTGAAGAGAAAGCCTTTGGCAGCAAATTAAGAGGATATCCATTCATTCAAACAGCAAAGTAAATGCAATTCATTCTCTGGGTGCACAAGATAAAGTTCTGTTTCAAGTGCAGAACCAGGCTGTGAACGATAAACCATAATAAGCTTTAGGACAGAGGTACCAGCACAGGTGCTGTGGAATCTCAGAAAATGACTCCACAAAAAGACCCTGGTGCTGGGGAAGACTGAAGGCAAAAGGAGAATAAGGTGGCAGAGGATGAGAAATTAGATAGCATCACTGACTCAATGAACATGAATTTGGGCAAACTCCGGGAGTCAGAGAAGGACAGGGAAGCCTGGCAGCTGCAGTCCATGGGGTCGCAAAGAGTGGAACATGACTTACTGACTGAACAACAGCAAAGAAGGTAGAGCTTGGATGAGCTATCTCAGGGGCTGGCCTGGCCCAGAGTCAACTGTTTGATGCTCCTTTGCCTAAGTGTGCGTGGTGTGTGTGTGTGTGTGTGTACATATGGGAAGACTTGCTTCTAGAGCAAGTGATCCCATCTGGGAAGCCGTGCGCAAGCCACACGAAGTAAAAATGGGAGGCTTGATCGCCTGTCCTTCACCAGACGGGTCCAAAATGACTATATAAAGTAAATACCATAAATCACTGTTGTCAGGGCGCACACGGCACCTCCTCTCTCCCTGCCCCTCAGCCACCCTCATTTCCACACCCCCTCAACGGTTCAGGGAGAGCTCGTGGTCTAAGTAAACGAGAGGACTCCTGACTGTAATCCTAGCACGTCACTTTGTTGAAGGCAAACACGTGGTTCGGGGAGAACTTATAAATCTCTCCTCCCAGGCAGGATCGTGATGTTATCTGCTGCCAGCAGAAGGTTCGCTCTGAGGGGAGCTCCAGAAGCTCCCGACGAGAGAGAGAGAGAGAGAGAGACAGAGACAGGGAGAGAGAGAAGTCAGCCAGCGAGATATAGAGGGACAGCGAGAGAGAGAGAGGCAGAAAGGAAGAGACACACCGGGAAGGGAGAGAGCGCAAGTGAAGGAGGCCCGGGGAGAGGGATGGAGAGCTAGCATAACGGTTTAGGGAGCCATTCGGGAGCAAACCGAGGGGGCTGCCCGGCTGCAGAAAGGAGAAGGCAGGAGAGGACCTTCTGCGGGCTGCCAAGTGCCTGCTGCCCTAAGCGAGAAAAGCCCACGTGGGAGAGAAACCAGGCGAGGGTGGGTCGGCGTGGGAGTCCGAGGGAACCCCTTCGCCGCCCGCCTAGGGATAAAACTCCCCCGCCGGCGCGTCGCCGGGCTGCCGCTGCGGTCCGCGGGCGGCGAGAGCCACGGCGGCGGCCGCCGCTCGCCTGCTGCCGGGTTGGCGTTTGGAGCGAGAGCAGAAGGAGGAGCAGAAGGAGGGAGCTGGAGGCCGGACGCGTTCGCCAGCGGCGGCGGCGGCGGCAACGTGGAGTGAGCGGGCGGGTCGGCGCGCCGGCCGGGGTGTCGGCCCCCGCGCGCAGCTCCGGGAGCAGGATCCTCGCCGCCTCCCTCGCGGCCTCCGCGGCCCGCGCCGGACCCGGCCGAGTCCCGGGCGCCGAGCGAAGCTCTCCCGCCTCCCCGCCGCGGGCCGGGCTCGGCCCCAGCGCGCGCACACGGGCGCGCGCGCGCCCACACTCACACCACACACACTCACACGCGCACTCACACACACACTCACACACGTGTGCGCTCCTCCGCTCCGGAGCTGCTGCCGCTCCTGCTCTCAGCGCTGCAGTGGAAGGCAGGGCCGCGCCGCGCCGCTCCTTCTTGAAATATATAAATTGGAGCCGGCCGGCCTCGGCCGCCCCCCTGACAGCGCGGCCCGCGCCCCTCCCGCCGACGCGCCCGCTGCCAGCCCCGGGACCTTTTCATCTCTTCCCTTTTGGCCGGAGGAGCCGAGTTCAGATTCGCCACTCCGCACCCGAAACTGACACACTGAACTCCGTTTCCTCCTGCTAAATTTATTTCTGCCTAATAGCCACTCGTCTCTTTTTTCCGCCCTCCCCCCCCTCCATCTCGTCGCTCCAAGGAAACTTTTGCCGACTCCCTCAAGTGCAGGTTCCCCCTGCCCGTCGTGTATTAATATTTCCACTTGGGGAACGACGTTGCCTTTTCTTTTGAAAGGAATTCAAGCAAGATACCTTTTTCTCTCGGACATTGACTCTCGATTGATTGCAAAAGTTTCGCATTAAAAAAAAACCTACCTGATCTGTACTTTGAGAGTTGCTAGGGTTTTTTTTTTTTTTTTCTTTCTTACTTTTTGCTTAAAAGAAAAAAACTTTTTTTCCACCTCTAAAAAAATGCACTACTGTGTGTTGAGCGCGTTTCTGCTCCTGCATCTGGTCACGGTCGCGCTCAGCCTGTCTACCTGCAGCACGCTCGACATGGACCAGTTCATGCGCAAGAGGATCGAGGCGATCCGCGGGCAGATCCTGAGTAAGCTGAAGCTCACCAGCCCCCCAGAAGACTACCCCGAACCCGAGGAGGTCCCCCCGGAGGTGATCTCCATCTACAACAGCACCAGGGACTTGCTCAGGAGAAGGCGAGCCGGAGGGCGGCCGCCTGCGAGCGCGAGCGGAGCGACGAGGAATACTACGCCAAGGAGGTTTACAAAATAGACATGCCGTCCTTCTTACCCTCGGAAAGTAAGTACCGCTCCTCGCTTCCATTCCCCGGGGCTTAGCGCTGCCCGAGGCTTCCAGAACCGCAGCCACTCCAGGGATAGCCCTGCCCTCTGGGGTCCCCGGCTCGCTCCTTCCCCTTCTCCGGTCCTCCGTCCCTCCCACCTCCTTGCCAGTTGTGTGCTTGAGAACATTAGGCTTTAAAACGTGGACTTGCGACTTTATTTTCTCCATTTCTTCCTCACCACCCCCATAACGCCCCCGTCCTTTATAAGGGGTTATTCTCTCTCTCTCTTTTTTTTCTCTCTTCCCTGAAATTCTCGACTCGGCCACCGGCTAGGAGTCAGCCTTCCTCTGTCAAACTCCAGGCACTCCCCGGGGCCGAGTTAAACCGGGAAACCTCAGTGGGTTTGTTTTCTTTGCTCCGATTGGCCTGGAGCCCTACGAACTGGGGCACGAAGGGTTAAAAAAAAAAAAAAAAGTGGCTGAAAACGAGCCTCACCGGAAGGCGCCCCATTCCGTGCCGACCTATCAGCTGATTCCGCAAGCCTTCCCTATTGTCTCTAACTCCCCGAAAAATGTCAGCATCGCCAAGACGAAACCCGATCTGGCGACCCCTCCAAAAACCTACCTCCAACCCCTCAATTCGTGAATCTCTGACCTCGACGGGGTGTTTACATCCCCCCGCCCCCGCCAAGGCGAGATCTTGTAACCGCGTCCCCTTTTGATTTCACCTGGAATGGTAGAGAGGACAGCTTCGTTTCTGACTACGTTTAAAAGAGTTTTTCCTTCATTTTTTTTTTCCCCAGAATCCTCTCAAACCTGCCTTCTTAAAATCGCCGGTGTAGCGAATCCCTTTTCTTAGGCGTTTATCGTTTTATCTTTCTCACTCTGGAGCCCGGTGTTCCCTGCTCTTTCATAGGCTTCCTGCAGTACTTCGTTGCACTCCTGAATCTCAGCGTAGAAGATAGCCGATTTTTTTTTTTTTTTTAAACTGGCTTCTCTGAGGGCAGTGTCCTCAAAACCAGCTGGCATACAGTAGCCATGGAATTGAAATGATTTATTGTTGGAGTTCCTTGGGGGGAAGGGAAAAGAGCAGTTAGCTTAGAATGATTTCCAAGTTCTTAAAAAAAAGAAAAAGCAAAGAAGAAGCATATATTGATATCTGAGAGGGTTAAATACCAGGAAGAAGAAAAAGAAAGAAAGAAAAAAAAAAAAGCTCCAACTTTTGCGTATTCCAAATCCCAAGTCGTACACTTTTCATTGGTTGCCCATTTCTCTCCGCCCCTTTTCATGCCCTATATACTCTCTGGCTGCCTTCACAAAGTCTCTGTGTCTTGCCTACAGAGATAATATGGCCACCTTGGTAATTTTATCCTGGAGGTTTTAATTGCAGAGTGGTGCCTTTCTTTTTGAATATTTATATTTAGTTAGTTTGACAAGTCGTAGTTCCGGGACTTGCCGTGTCTTGTATATGATGGTCTCAGAATATCGGCTGACATATACAACCCCAGTCTTCCTGGCGACCTCTGTTTTGCTGCAGGGTCATCTCTTGTTTAAGAGCAGAGCTGAGATAGGAGATCCTGGCAAGGGGGTCGATTTTATTATTGTAATTATGGCACCATTCACCTCAGTGGTGATAATATACACTCCATCTTGGTGATGCTGGCCAGGGGGAGGGGGGTAAGGGGGAATGGGAAGAAGGAACGCTTTCTACCTGGGGTGGAGCCCTGGAGATATCAGGAAAGAAAGTTCATTGTAATTTAGTCCAAAATCTTGGAGATCCAACAGGGAGTTGAGTCAGTTTGCTTTCTCTAGCACGTGCGACGTTCTACTCCAATTTGGGCAGGCAGGCAGTTACGTTATGTAGAATCAGAACAAGCCAACCCTTCAGTGTTTACCTGCAACAGCTTTAATGAACTGCTGGTATTTTCGTAACACAGAGGAGGTCTGATCCTTCCTGAGATAGGTGTGGAGAGAGCAAGTTACCCAAGAGGGTGTTCATTCTTTCAAACCCTCTTCAGTCTCAAGAATTGAGATGATCCCACTCGGGATCATAATCATCACAAAACTGGGAAAATTCTCAGGTTATTAGGATTTCAGAGGTTGGCATTAAAGATGGGTGTATGGATTCCCTTCTGTTTCCACTCCCAGCTACCAACGAAACTGAAAATCTCTGACCAGCACAGGATAAAATATACACTATCAGTTTTCCTACAAAGAATACAGGCTTCTTAAAGCCTGAAAGGAAGTTTAGGAGCAGAAAGTCTTATTAATAGCAGATTTGATATTACTGTGCTAGGACTGTGGATAATTTTATAGAAAGTAGGTTAACTGATTTTCCAGCACTTTCTAGTTATACTGGAATATAGACAACCCTTCCAAAAAAAAAAAAAAAAAAAAGGAAGAAAAGAAAAAAAAATCACTCCACCATATTTTTTAAAGGGCAAATTGAAAGGACAGCATTGGCTTATATACCAAGTCTCCCCTCTTTAGGACTGTTCTGCCTAACTTTTAACTCGGTCCTCTCTGAAGCTGCTGTGGGGAGGGAGTGTGCCTGTCATTTCTCAAAGGAAATCCGAGGAGGGTCACGAGCCCCAGGGATGGAGGCATGGGAAAGATCATGGTTCATTTTTTACCACCAACTTATTAGCGTTCAGGGAATGACTTCAACTCAAATATTACAAATATGCTCTAATTATACTCAATGAGCTATATATCATTACAGATTCTTGATAGTCCTTTGCAGGACATTTTATAAGTTCAGACGAATATTTTTAGCAATGTGGAGTTTTAAAAGTAAAAATATAAGAGATATTGTATATGCCTTGAAGCATATTTTGTCTTAAATATTATCCTTGGACCAGTGTACTATATAAATACAGTAAATATGAATAGAACTGGCCAGGTGCCAATCTCCTAGGATGAATTTTAGTCAAGAAGGTATTTATAGGTTATAAATAATACTGTGTCAACATTGAAGAAGGGGTCTGATTAGTTTTAAATTTATTTGTATTGGTCTTTTCACATGCTGTTAGTTTAAGGCTCAAAGTGGAGTTATACTATGGTTTACCCACACTTTACCCGGTGGGAATTAGCGAACTTCTCATCCTTTGACAATCCACTGGAACCTCAAGGCACATCTATTCCAAAGACACTGTACTAGGCTTTAGAAATTTAGAAAGAATAATTCCACTTAATGGAGTAAGAATCCAAATGATTAACAATTGAAATATGTAGACACTTGGACAGTCAAAAAAGGAAAAAGGACGAGACAAAACTTTTTTTTTCTTTCTTTCTCCTCTCTTTCCCATGTAACAAATTTCAGGCAGGTGTTGTGGTTCTTATTATGGTGATGTTACCGCTCTTGCTATTCCCACCCTCAGGGAATGTTTGGCAATGTCTGGAGACATTTTTGGATGTCATGATTGGGGATGGAGAGGCCAGGGATTGCTGTTAACCACTCTAGAATGCACAGGACAGGTCCTCTTCCCACTCCCAACCCCCTACATCAAAAAATTATGAAATTCCCACATGGAGAAGCCTGGTAAACCTGCGATTTATTTGGGATTGCTAAATTCTGCAGTAGCACCACCTCCAAAGTAATAACTTAAAAACAAAACATCTTTAGGATCAAAAGGACATTAACATGGAATAGACAGATAATCAGTAAGTTTTCTTAAGCAAGTTGGACTATGAATTTCACTCTTTTGTATGATATGTAGTATATTATGATGGTCTTAAAGGGCTTCAATGAGAGGCATCAAAACTTTCCATTCATTTAGCCTGAGCAGTAGCATCACCCCACCCATCTGTAACTTCAGTCAGCAGCAGTAGTCAGTACAGAGAAAAAAAGAAGTGTGGGATTATCTTGGATTTTCCTTGCAAGGAAAGTAAGCAGCTCATGTTCGAGGAAGAGTGGAATCTCCAAGCTACACAACGGAAGAAAGTAAATAATCATGTTGGTTTATTCTGTCATATTGAATTAGATAAACTCAACGTACAGCAGGAGACATCATGATGAGGTTTCTTTTGTAACTGACTCACATAAATGCCGAACATTGAATACCAGGCAATCCCATTTTCTGTTTCCCCTGTAAATTGCCAGGTGAAATCATGGAACAGAGACTGGACACAGTAGCAGCACTATGGTTTGGGGCAGGGGTGCCCCTTAACAGTCTATTCATGGGTATGTCTTTTCTGTGTATATATGCTGGTGCTGATGGTTTAGTCACTCAGTCCTGTCCAACTCTTGCGACCCCATGGACTGTAGCCCACCAGGCTCCTCTGTCCATGGGATTCCCCAGGCAAGAATACTGGAGTGGGTTACCATTTCCTTCTCCAATACATTGCTGGACTGTCAACCAGTTGCCCAATGAAGGAACATACTAGCAATTGCTAGAGTATAGTAGTATTTTTGGTGGATAGTCAGGGATGATTTTTCTTTTTCTTTTATTGAACTATAGTTGATTTATAATATTGTGTTAGTTTCAGGAGTATACAGCCAAGTGATAGGGATTTCATTTTTGAAGATTCTCTGTGTGTGGATGTGTGAGAAAGAGACACAGAGATCAAAGACAGACTTGAACCTCTTCCCTAGACTTCCCCAATGACTGAGTTATTAATACACAGCAGACCAAGTTTTAATTCTCCCACTTGTATTAAATTGCATCATTGCTTGTACTAACTCTAGTGTCTAATTGTGGTCACATTTAACTTAGGCCATGTTCTTCTCTTCCAGGGTTTCCTCTTTTCTTTCTTTTACTTTTCAAAGTCTGGGAAAAACCCTCAAAGAAATATACTGGTTATAACTGAAGCAGTTGGGCTGTCTTTGTTGCCAAGGGAGGCCGCTCTCCTCTTCTGAGGAGTCCCTACCAACCGGATGAAGGCTGGGCTTTGTCAAGCTGGAGGAGTAGGTGGGGACCCTACTCCTGGCAGAGGCTCAGGGAGCCAGCTGTGTCTCCACAGCGACCCCTGGGGTTTGCTCAAGGAACTGCACTTTTTGAATGCCGTCTTCTCCCTGTGAAAAGTTGATGTAACCCAGGCACAGCCTCTTTCATATAAAAAGATATGAAAGAATGACAGATCCTGTTTCCTAGAGGAAACTGAGATGTGAAAAAAGGGCTAATGACTCACTGTTGATCCCATATCAAATCTGGGTTAGAACAGAGGAGGTCACCGACCGCTGCCTTTGCCCAGAGATTACAACACACGTCAGGCTGCATTTTTAGGAGGTTAGGGAAGAAGAGTGGAGGAGACTGCCCCTGAGGGAGATGTGCAAGCCGACCACCAAGGTGGGACTGGGAGGTCCTTCTCCCTCCCTGGTCCCACCCACTCCTTTACAAGTTCAGTATTAAGGGGCGTGTGTGTGTGTGTGTGTGTGTGCACGCACGCTCAGTCGTGTTTGCCCCTTTACAGCCCCATGGACTGTAGCCCTCCAGGTTCTTCTGCCCATAGGGTTTCCCAGGCAAGAATACTGGAGTGGGTTGCCATTGCCTTCTCCAGGGGAATCTTCCGGACCCAGGAATCGAAGCTTCATCTCCTGTGTCTTCTGCATTGGCAGGGGATTCTTGGCCACTAGCGCCCCCTGGGAAGCCCAGTATTAAAGTGAGCAGGGCGGGGAAGAGCTCTGGAAGCAGCTCCCTCTGCCTTCCACGTGGAGCACTTCCGGTCCTGCTCAGCCCTCCTGCAGCACCTCCGGCGCTGAGGGACCCTGGAGAGAGGGTGTGGGTTTCCCAAAAGTGCTCATTCTCCCCGTTTGCTGAAGGGTGGGTCTACTCTGCCCATGCTGAACAGCTTGATGAAACGTGCCTCTGGCCGAGATAAACAAAAGTTTCCACTGTCATTTTGAAACCATATGGTGTGCTTTGTCTTTTAATATTCTTTAAACAAAGATAGTCGTTAACCCAGGAATTCAGTGTCCTCCAGGTAGATTCACTTTAATCACATGCTAGGGACTCTTATGGGTTTGTTTAGACTGCAAAGCTTGCTTCCATCCTGTGTTTGAGAGAAATTCGAGTCACGCTGCAACCACAAGTCGGTTTGGTGGCTGTCACCGGTTTTGTTTCTTTTCTAACCTCCGGTAGGTTAGAACGGTTCTGTGCTGTGACCACCACCTTACTGCCAGATGGGCTTGGTGGCCTCAACTCTTCATAAACTCTCCCCGTTGACCTCTTCCCCACAGGCTCTAGATTGCCTTCCTCTTCTTCTCTCTTCTGGAATACCTGTGTATAGGGTGGGGAACTTCACTGACCCATGCCTCTGTTTTTTCACTTGTAAAGATGAAGAAGATGCTGGCTTCCTAGGGTTGCCAAGGACTGACCATGACCTGTGTAAAGAAGTCCCAAACCCTGCCTCTGGCACTTACTGCACCTTCCTTGCCTGGTACCTATTAATCACTGATTCCCAAACACCATTGATTTTAAGGTGCACCTTATTTTATGTGCCCTGAAGAAAGAAACATCACTGACAATTGACTATAACATGCCACTGGTTGTGAGATATTAAAAAGATATTTTAGAGGTATTCTGATGTGAATAAAGGTAACTCTCTGGGGACCACTCCTACCAGCCCAGGATGTCTCAGGACCTCCAGCTCATTCATTTCTTTGTAACTTTCCCTCAGAGGATCTGTTTCCTCGGATTGGTCCTTGGGTGATTTTTGCCACCTAAGAGGGTGGGAACAGAGACAGGCAGGGCTGGTAATCTAGCAGGCCCATCACTGCCTAATCCTAATATAGGAAGGCCTTGAGAATTTTGGCTTTGTAGATAAGATCTCAGATATCTTAGATAATATCCAAGACCTTTCAGGGTCTGGTCCCTCCTGCTTGCTCAGCATCCCGCCCCCAACTAAATCCTCCCATGAAAACAACACTCCAGCCAGATTACTCTCTTTGCCTTTACCCAAAGGGGCCATTTATTTTCCTGCTGTTAGGCCTTTGTTTATGCTGTTTCTTCCACTTAGAGAGCCATCTTTTAACACCTTTAAGAATCCTTCGAGGTTAAGTGAGTGCCATCTTCTTATGAAACCTTCTTTGATGTTCCTCATCATATTTAATTAGCTCTTCTCTGCACTCTCACAGTACTGATACTCATCTCTATCTCAGCCTCTTTGCTTTTGCTGTAGGTAAAATCTAGCTGTGTCCTGACCTGTCTTCTTCATCTGTTAGTGACCTGCCTCAGAACAAGAACCCACTTGGACTTAGCTATGTTATTACAGCTTATTGTTTTTGCCCAACCAATACTTAATAAATGAATGAGGGTTTCCCTTTAGAGAATAAGACTAAGTCACCAGAAGAAAGATCTATGAGTTGAAAGCATTAAGACCAGGAGATGTGGAGAGATGGAAATCTTACCTCCGTTGTCAGGGAAACCATGCCTGATGGATCTTGTTTGTATGCGAAAGGCAATACCAGGCCTTTCAGACCCACCCAGTTCCTGTTCCAGTTTTGCAGATAAGAATGAAAATGATGGTGATAATGACGATGATGAAAGCTAACCCTCAGCAGGTACACACTATGTGCCAAGCATAGTTTTAAATATTTCATATGTGTGCACTTATTTCACTCTCACAAGTAACCCTGTATAGTCCATACGAGTATTTTCCCTGTAACATCTGAGGACACGACTATTAACTATTTCTATCAGCGATGTCTTATTGAAAGTCAGGCTTCCCTGGTGGCTCAGAGATTAATGTGTCTGTCTCCAATGCAGGAGACCTGGGTTCCATCCCTGGGTCAGGAAGATCCCCTGGAGAAGGAAATGGTAACCCACTCCAGTATTCTTGTCTGGAGAATCCCATGGACAGAGGAGCCTGGCAGGCTACAGTCCACGGGGTCGCAAAGAGTCAGACATGACTGAGCGACTTCACTTCACTTCAGTAGAAGCACTAAATAGAGACCAGGAAATGGAGAGCATGACTTTTCCTGCCCTCTTGAAAAGTGACATAGAACATCCCTGAAAGGGTGGTGACTTTCCTCTCCTGGCAGGAATTCTATTCCTAGAACCTCTACATTCTTTCCCTCCAGAAGGCATTATATTTTTGAATCCTTTTCTACAGCCCTGGGTCTTTTTTCTTGTCTTTAACACTTCTGCTTTTATCTCTGCAGGTAGTTGATACAAATATTGTGATCTCTCAAGGCTCCTGGTCTTCATCTTGAACTACCATCATTTCTTTGCGAAACTTTTCTAAATGTGATTGATAGGAGACTCATCTTATCTCTTGAAAATGGATTGGGTAAGGCAGGATGGTGTTGTCTAATGAGCACAGGCTTGAGAGCCAGACAGATCCAATAAGTAAAAGAAAGAGAATAAGTAAAAGGGAATTGCACCAGAACAGTTTCAGAGGTGGAAAGGGAAAAGGGAGTTTCAAAGACAAGCAGCCCTACTCCTGGCCGATGGAAGTTGTTAAAATGTGGTCTTATCTGGGTGAGCCACCTGGCTGTCTCAGTGCAAGTTATTCACACTGCCTCAGGGACATTTCACTTGCTTCCTGCTGAGGGGTTTCTCAGGTGGCACTAGTGGTAAAGAACCTGCCCTGCCAGTGCAGGAGACGTAGACTCCGGTTTGATCCCTGGGTCGGGAAGATCCCCTGGAGGAGGAAAGGGCAACCTACTGTAGTATTCTTGCCTGAAGAATTCCATGGACAGAGGAGCCTGGCAGCCTACAGTCTGTCCATGGGGGCGCAAAGAGTCTGATGCAACTGAAGCGACTTAACACACACTGCTGAATTCAGATCTTGGCTCTGCCATCCATGGCTTGGTGGTGGGGCTATAGCCCCAGCACTTAAGTTGATCTCAGTTTGTTCCCTTGTCATGATGAAGATGAGCCCTGCCCCCTAGGATCATGGAGGATGGGTGATGATGTGCAAAGAAATTCCCAGTGTAGCTACTTCTGGCACTCAATAGGCTTGCTTTGCAGGCAGTTATTATGCACTGAATCTCAAACATCACTGATTTCACAATGCACCATAATTTCATATGGATCCCTGGGTCGAGAAGATCCCCTGGAGTAGGAAATGGCAACCCAATCCAGTATTCTTGAAAATCCCATGGACAGAGGAGCCTGGCAGGCTACGGTCCTTGGAGTCACAGAGTTGGACATGCCTGAAGCACAGTCGGTAATTTCATATGCCACTTAGAGCTCTTATGAATTGTAACATGCCATTATTTCTAAGCGAGCACTGAGATTTTGGAGGTATTAAGTCACATTCATGTTTGTGGATTGGAAGAGTAGCAGTCCATGTGTATACAGCAGAGCGCTCTGTCCTAGAAACACACTGAAAATAAAATTAAGAGAGGGCATGATATCTGCCCTCAGGAAACATTTCTATTTAGTAAACTTTCAGAGCCTCTGACTGGCAATAGCCACCTCTGGCACCAGAAACAGGAGATCTGCATCCTGGGTTCCTCCCAGCTGGAGTGTCTTGCTAGACTCAGTGCATTAATATCAAGGTTTATTTATTTATTTATTTTTGACATCTCAGGGTGTTGCTAGTTGTTTCAAAGGGCCTGTACATTTCTAGGGAAAATTTTTTTGAGTTGATTTTAACTGATCTCTCTGAATATGCATATGAGTTACATAATACTCACCTCTTTATCTTTCTGGGCCCTAAAGGCTGAAATCCAGGTGGGGGTGCGGATGGGGGTGGATGTTGTTCACAAAAGGCTAAGCTGCTGAGGGGGCCTCTGGGCAGCTTGTTTCTGGGCCACGCTCGGCCCCTTCTCCCAGGTCCCTTGTCTCATCGCCTCCCCTGGTGAGAGGCTCTGTTGAGAAGGTAGCCAGAATGTTTGGACCTCATGTCACTTTCATAACCAGGAACCAGCCACAGCGGTTTCTTCACTGCCAGGCAATTTATTTATTTATTAATTATTATTTTCTAACATTTTTAAAGACTTTTTAAAAAAATGCAGACCATTTTTAAAGGTTTTATTGAATTGGTTACAGTATTACTTCTTCTTCTTTTTTTCCTAAGTTCTGGATTTTTGGCCACGAGGCATGTGAGATCTTAGCTCTATGACCAGGGACCCGACCCACAACCCCTGCATTAGAAGGCAAAGTCTTAACCACCGGACTGCTGGGGAAGTCCCAGGCAATTCATTTAACAACAGACTTCAGCAACAAAATGCCATTATGGGTAGAAGTCTCCCAGAGGAAGATGAGTGGGAAGAAGGGGAGAAGGTGGTGAGAAGTTGCTCAAAGGGTTTGAAGAGGAAATGAAAACTGAGGAGGTGTTGTCCGAGAGGACAGGCTGCACTCGGGCAGGAGCAGCTGTCAATAGAGTAAGATGCTCTCTGAGTGACGCAACATCCTGGCTTTCCTGGAGCAACCGAGTAAAACCACTTCATTGGT
This sequence comes from Aepyceros melampus, assembly GCA_006408695.1. Classification (NCBI taxonomy): domain Eukaryota; kingdom Metazoa; phylum Chordata; class Mammalia; order Artiodactyla; family Bovidae; genus Aepyceros; species Aepyceros melampus. Next base: position 90,189 of record SJXQ01000362.1, read on the forward strand.
GTGAGAGGACACTGCTGTCCAAAGGGAACCAAGTTTACTGGGTTTAGGGTCTGTTAGGGGGCTTCCCTGGTGACTCAGTGGTAAAGAATCTGCCTGCAATGCAGGAGACCGTGGGTTGGGAAGATCCCTGGGTTGGGAAGGTCCCCTGGAGGAGGGCATGGCAACCCAGTCCAGTATTCTTGCCTGGAGAATTCCATGGACAGAGGAGCCTGGTGGGCTACAGTCCATGGGGTCACACAGAGGTGGACACAACTGAAGCAACTAAGCAGAGCGGCAGGGGCTGTTGGAAGGAGGGGAATGCCTTCAGGTGCCCGCAAAGCTCTTCTCTGTGGACCAAACCCATCCCTTCCTTCTCAGAAATGAGCATTTAGACTTGGTTCTGCCTGATAAGCCAGAAATGTGGGGCTTAGATGTCCCTTTTAATCACAACAACTTGAGGAACTTAAAGCAAATGGAAAATGCTTTCTGGATGTTGCAAAGCCCAGACCTTCTGAAAATAGTTCGGATCCATTTCCAGCCTCCTCAGGCAGCTGTTTGCTCTCACACTGGCATGTGGGACGCATCTCTGTCCACAGAGAGAGTGTGGCTCTTCCTTCAGGCCTTCCTCGCGGCCTCCACATGGGTCATTAGGACGCAGGACGTTCCTGAGCAAGAGACATGGTGTTTCGGAAAGGAGGGTCACGAGGCAACCATGAGCCCGAGTAACACTAGGGCTGCTTTTTGGAGATGTTAGTTTCAGGAAGCACTGTAGCATCTTTCCAGTCTCAAGGAAGAAAAAGAAAAATGTTGTGACTTTGACCTTGGCCAGTTCATTTGGCTTTCCCTATCTAACCCACACCACACTGACAGATTCCACATCTGTCTTGACAAACGTGTTCACAAATAACTGCTCATTCATAACTTCAGGCTGTTGTCACAGCCCTTGTTTGTTACTCCAGCATGTGAATGAGAAGACAGAGTTTGGTTTTAAGAGAGACACTGATCTCAGAGGAAGAACTGTCTAAACAAGGAGACAGTAGTTTTTCATGCATTTTAAGGTCACTAAAACATATTATTGCACATAAATGGGAATTTTCTAAGAACTATAACCTGAGTTTTGGAGTCATTTTAGTATTGGGAATTCAATACTTCTTAGACCAAATTCAACTAAGGTTATTCTCTCTAGATCATATGTAGCAGTAACTTTATTATTCCTTCCATTGGTGGGAGGTTTCTTATAGGATTATTTATTTCCCTATCTGGGCTCCCCAGGTGGCTCAGTGGTAAAAAAAAAAAAAAAAAAAAAATCTGCCTGCCAGTGCAGGAAACCTAGGTTCAATCCCTGGGTTGGATGATCCCTTGGAGAAGGAAATGGTAACCCACTCCAGTGCTCTTGCCTGGAAAATCCCATGGACAGAGGAGTCTTGCAGGCTACAGCCCGTGGAGTTGCAAAGAGTCGGACACGACTCAGTGACTGAGCAGACAACACAGTTCCCTATCCATTGGTTTCATCTCGTTTTCACTTCTGTTTTGACAGCTTAATGAATATGCCATTGAAGTGATTCTTTCCTTATAATAAGCTCCTATCATTAAGTTGCTAGCTTAGAAAGGCCAAAAAAAAAAAAAAAAAAAGAAAGAAAAATAGGTGGGTGACTTTACTCTGATTTGACTTTAGAAGGAGGAAAAAAAAAAAAGGAAAATCACAGACTGAGGACATGTCTTTACAGAAGATGGATGATTTGGTAAAGGAATTGCCTGCTTGGAAGTCTGTCAGGGCTTTCTGGAAGAAGGGTTTCCACATCCAAGCTTGCATCTTAGCATCTGGCTCCAGAAGTTAAGGAGAGAGAACAGAGCTTTTACCCAGAAATAGCTGGGCAGAGCCAAAGGAGAATGATGGCTATCACCTAAGGTTCTCAGACAGCGGTTCTCACTCAAGCTTTAGGTTGCTAAGTATGTTGGTGGCATTTGCTGTTCATATGTGTGAACTCAGTCCTGAATGGCCACTATTTCACCTACTGTGCTTTTTACCTCTGTGGAATGAGGTAAGAGCCGCTGGTTTGTCCTGGAGCAAGATATATTTCAGAAGAATTCTGCTGTCAGAAAGCATCACCATCAACAATGAAACTGTGTGCATAGGGCCAGGTGTGGTTTCATTAATTCTTTGGCAGTTGTACCCAGATTCTAGAAAGAGGGTCTTGAGCCAAACTGACCCCGAATCATTAGATGTTGGGGATCAGCAGTTTGTAAGAAAGCTTTGCTGGGAATCCTCTGAGAGGAGTAGAAACTCACTGTCATCTCGTTCTGGGAGAGATAACAGTGCCCACTTCTGGAACTGTTGTCATCATGAGAGAGATGTCTGTGTGGAGGATGTTTGTGTGGAGGATGTTTGTGTGGAGGATGTTTGTGTGGAGGTTGGGGAGGGGTTGAGACAGGGACAAATTTGATGTGGAGTTTACTGCAGTATTTTTGCTGCTCCTGCTAAGTCACTCAGACGTGCCCGACTCTTTGTGACCCTATGGAGTCCGCCAGGCTCCTCTGCCCGTGGGATTCTCCAGGCAAAAATACTAGAGTTGGTTGCCATGCCCTCCTCTAGGGGATCTTCCTGACCCAGGGATGGAACCTGAGTCTCTTGGGTCTCTTGCAATGGCAGGCAGGTTCTTAATCACTAGCACCACTTGGGAAGCCCATTTTCAGTGACATTTAATTCTGCTTGAGATGTTGTTGCAGCAAGAATGTCTTTCTCTCTGGCTAAGAGACACTTTCATGCTACAGAAAAAGACTAATTACCCAGAACAGACAACCCTTATGAGAGGATTGTGATCCACCTGATTGGATTGTTTTGAGGACAAATGAGCTTTTTGTAAAAGGCCTTCTAACCTCTAGGTCACAAGGGCTATAGCAGTGTTTCTGGAATTCTGCCAAGCAAAAGGATTGCCCAGAGTGCTGGGTGTGGATTCCAGGGACTTTGTCTCCTATCCTCCATCCAAATTATTATTCAATAGTTTTATTTATTTATTTATTTTCTTGGCCATGTCTCGTAGCTTGAGGGATTTTAGTTCCCCACCAGGGATCTAACTGGGGTCCTCAGCAGTGAGGGCACATTGTCCTAACCACTGGGCCACCAGGGAGTTACCAAGATAATTATTCTTTAATTTCAAGGTGAGATCCAAGTAGGTAGCTCAGAAGCACACTCTGGAAACCCTGTGTGTTTAGGTTTGTTTGCTTTATTTCTTAGTTGTGTCATCACAGCCAAAAAGAAGTTGTAACACTTTTGTAGTTAGCTTCATTGTCTTTTAGTTATTTTGTAAATTACTCACGCAAAATTTTAATTCCAGGACTGTTTTTATCTTCTGAGTTACCTGAGCCATGTGCTCCCATTATCCATGAGTATATCCAGGGACTTCTAAAAATGATTGTATCTCTAAGACTAGTCATGTCTCAGATTTTCCCTAGGGTTTCACATTTTAAAAAGCATTTCACATGGACCTCAAAACTTATTAATAGAAAAAGTTTACCTGTATTTAGTGTGTGGCAACCCACTCCAGTGTTCTTGCCTGGAGAATCCCAGGGACGGGGGAGCCTTTTGGGCTGCCGTCTATGGGGTTACACAGAGTCGGACACGACTGAAGTGGCTTAGCAGCAGTAGCAGCAGCAGTGTGACTTCAAACACATAGATCTTGAAAATTGATTTAAAAAAACCCAAAAACTAACAGTTTCTTTCTTTGGCGTAAACCACCCTTATTTGCATCACTTATATCTCCATCTGATTTGTGGTCTTAACTTCTGAGGCCCGGGATCAACACCAGAGCACCCTGTTCTTTATGGCGGTGGTTTAGTCGCTCAGTCGTGTCCGACTCTTTGCAACCCCATAGTCTGTAGCCTGCCAGGCTCCCTGTCCATGGGATTTTTTCAGGCAAGAATACTGGCGTGGGTTGCCATTTCCTTTTCCAGGGGCATCTTCTCAACCCAGGGATCGAACCTGTGACTCTTGCGTTGCAGGCAGATTCTCTAATAACTGAGCCACCAGTGAAGCTCACCCTATTATTTGGCCCTGCTTAAAAACAAAACAAAATAGACAAAACAAAAAGGGGAGGGGAGCAAAGAAAGCATCTTAATGCTGTAGCTTGATAGCAGAGCGAGAGTAAACCAAAGGTGCCTACTTGAGGACTGCTTGTTGGAAACGACAGATGACGACGGTTAGCTTGCCCTGTTCTCTCATAGACTTCCTTTGACCCCGGTGATCAGGGGTGAGTTCAGGGATCTGGATTCCATTAACAGAATCAGTATCCCTCTGCAGCACCACACAGCCACTGGCCTGAAGAAGGTGCTATTTCCCAGGAAAAGGAGTGAAATCCCCCCAGAAATGCACAGGGCCCTCGTGCGAAGAGAACGTGCTGCTGACCCAGCCACGCTCTGCATGCCCTGCCTGTCTCTGGTTCTGTTCCTTGAGATTTTTATCGCAGAGAGCTTTCAGCATCTCTTTTTAGAGGTCAGATCTGAATGAGAAGACCTCGTGTGCCTTGCTGATCTTGTGACACAGTTTCTACCCTGTCTGTAGCTTCCTATCTTTGCTGACGGGTGATGGGAGGGAATTTTCTCTCAGGGAGGCTGTACAAAGGGCTCTGAAAATAAACACCGTGGTTGCTTGTGGGTGAGAACGTGTGTGAGCAGATGTCAGCTGGTAGCTGCGTATGGTGGCGACGTGAGAGCAACATGTTACTGAGGCCTGGGTGTTGGGCCTTCGTCTTCCGAGCCATCCAGGCCGGGCATCTCCCACATCTCAATTAAAGAGGGTTTTGACTGGAAGGTGTAATCCCCACAAGTGTGAAAATGTGTATCTTTGCTGACGGGTGATGGGAGGGAATTTTCTCTCAGGGAGGCTGTACAAAGGGCTCTGAAAATAAACACCGTGGTTGCTTGTGGGTGAGAACGTGTGTGAGCAGATGTCAGCTGGTAGCTGCGTATGGTGGCGACGTGAGAGCAACATGTTACTGAGGCCTGGGTGTTGGGCCTTCGTCTTCCGAGCCATCCAGGCCGGGCATCTCCCACATCTCAATTAAAGAGGGTTTTGACTGGAAGGTGTAATCCCCACAAGTGTGAAAATGTGTCCCTGGGATCTTGTTAGGGGGCTGAATGTTGGAGGTGGTAAGTTATAAGGCATGGAAAAAAGTTTTTCTTATCTGCTTTAGAATTGAGAGAGAAACATAAAAATCTGAAAAAAAAAAAAAAAAAAAAAGAGAGAGAGAGAGAGAGAGAGGAGGGGGAAGTCCATAAGACCTGTGTGTTTTGTCCAAAGAAAGCTTCAAGTCAGGTATGAATAGTGGTCATGCTATTTTTAGAAGACATGTCCTAGGTGAATGGAAGGTGCATGGATTTTAAATTGGTATAAGGAGCTGGAAGGAAGTCTGTTCATGCAGACCTGGAAGGCCATCAGGGATTCACCTATCAAATAAGTTAGATAACTGGTATTATTATATCCCCAAGCACCTTTTATTTGTGAGTTTCTTTTAAATATCTCATTTCAATCTTTCATAAACTCTCAGGAATAGCATGATGTCAGTTTCATTTTATAGCAACAGAGGCTTAGGTGCATCAAGGCATTTGTTCAGATTCCAGGAGACTGATGACAGAGCAGGGCTGTCCATCCACGTCATCTCATGCAAAACTCTGACATTTAGTATGCATACAAGATCTTTAAAGAAGGCAGAGTTCAGAATTTCAGGATGTCAAAAAGTATCATGGAAGATGCTTGTAATCCATTCCAAGGAGGCCTAGGTTTTTAAATTATCACCAAGCAGCCCTAAACCAGTATATACTTGAATTTTTGATCACTGATGTAGGAGTTTTCATGTGTAAGTTAAAAATGGTAATAGGTGGTTTTAATAAAACTGAAATCGAGGCCAACCAAATGAAAATCAGAGTTTTATTCTTAAGAAGGCGTCTGTCTTTTGTTCAAAAGGTCAGGGCCTTTCCTATTGATCTTTAATATAAGTCAAGGTATTTATGTGACTGTTTCAGTATTATAAATTGTACATTGTTATTTTAACACTAGAATGTGTTAAGGGGAACGCTAAATTCAGGAGCCTGATTGCTGGTTAAGGCATGCCAAAAGGTCTGGGGTGAGAATCCACAATCCCCCAGACTTGCTTACCCTGCAGTCCCCTGGCCCTGAGTAGCGGGGCCCTTCTGTTTCTGGGGGAGTGATGAATACGTGCATTGAGTCCCTCTTCTGCGTTGAATCTTTGTATAGCTCTGTATAGGCATCTCCTCAGTAAAATAGCTAATGACTGTGCTTTTTAAAACTCCTAGCTGTCTGCCCAGTTGTTACAACACCCTCTGGCTCAGTGGGCAGCTTGTGCTCCAGACAGTCCCAGGTTTTCTGTGGGTACCTTGGTGAGTACACTCGTCTGCTTTATAACCTCATTTGACGTAGTGGTAGCTGGCCCATCTTTAGTGTTTGTCTCCTGGGTGGGGGGGGGACTTGTCAGAGGCAAAAGAGAAGTCTGAAGTGCAGCCTCGTAGCTGGACAGTCACACACAGGTGCTCCCAATCTTGTAGTCAGAGTGTCTGTCAGAAAAACTCATGAATGCTTTGAAGTGCTATGATGAACTGATTCTAATATGGGGGAGGATGGATCTGGGTCTATGAGATGTGTGATCCAGGGCTTCCCAAGTGACTTGGTAGATTGATCTCTTGACTCCCTGGGAGGATACTCTGGGGGGGGGGGGGGGGGGTGTGGATTGTATGGCCAGAATGTCAAGGGTTCCTTTTTTTGGTCTCTTATTTGAAACTGTGTTCTTATTTCTGACACATAGCAATGGCTCAATGAATGTTTCTGGTATTGAACTGAAAGGGAGGAAGGAGATTTTTCTCTCCTTTGAAGTTCTACAGGGAGGACAGTGGGAAATGTATGCTGATCACTGTGGCCTTCACACGGTCATTAATAGGTTGTTTGTGGCCTTCATACGGGTTGAATGACAGAATGGGGTGATCATGGTCAAGGCTTCAGTTGGCTGAACCTGAGAGCTTGCCACTGTGCCCTGACCCTCAGGACAAGTGCAGGCCCCTCAGAGCCTAGCCCTGTGTGATAGGCTGGGGTGGATTGGGGGGGGGGGGTCACCAAAGCTGGAGGGCTCACCCCTTTCTGATTTGGAACATTAATAAATCAGCCAGCTTTTATTGAGTGCCATCTTTTATCATCTGCTGAGCCATGAGATCACAGCAAAGAACAGGTCTTAGGTGATCGTGACACTCAAACACTCTGGCCCAAGTGGTACCCTGATCCATGCTCAGGAAGGGAGGAAATGGACTTACTGTCCTGGCATTCGTTCCCTCTACACTTTTGAGGCCCCGAGGAAGCATGAATTATATGGATTCTAGATTCAAGTGGAGATCCCAAATAAGGACAGGAGAAATGTTTTTATTTCCCCAATAGAGGTTGCACTCCTTGGGTTATCCTGCTGTGCACTTTACCACTCCTAACTGTGAAAGTGTTAGTCACTCAGTCATGCCCGATTTTTTGCGACCCCGTGAACTGCAGCCCATCAGGCTCCTCTGTCCATGGGATTTTTCCAGGCAAGAGTACTGGAGTGGGTGCCATTGCCTTCTCCAGAGGCTCTTCCCGGCCCAGGGGTCAAACCTGCATCTCCTGCACTGCAGGCAGCTTATTTACCAACTGAGCTACTAACCTTGCTCCTTAGGAATCAAGGAATCAAGAAATGAAATAGTCTATTTACAGTGACCTCAGCTGGGCTTTCCTCAAAAACAAAACTGATTCCACTGAGAATATGCATTCATTTGAGTACAGAAAGCCTCAGAATGGCTAGAAGCTGCCATGTGAATAAAAAGAGTGAATGGCTTCATCCATACTTTTTAAGTTCCCGTTTGTAAGGCAGATTGTATTTGGTTTTCCGTTTCTAAATTTGTATTTTATTGTACTGTCTAAACCAAGGAGTTAATTGTCTGATTTTTGTTTGTTTGTTTGTTTCGCCAGCTTGTTGGAAAAGACAAGGGAAAGGGATGGAGAAGGAAAACATGTATTGAATTCCAGTGCCCCCCACCCCGCCCCATGTCCCGGGTACTGAAGGCCTCTCATCCTTATTCTCCCCACGTTGGTTGGTTGGCAAGGGTGGGATGAAATCCCCATTTTTCAGGGAACTCTGGCTTGGAGAGGTGAATAGCTTGTCCTCGGTCATCAAACTAGCAAACGGAATAGAAGCAAATCCTGAATTCAAGTCTGGCCTGCATGCCCTCCATCACACCACAGAGACCCCAAACTTCTTTTTTCTTTTGCTTTTCTTTTGTTTCCCTTGGGGATCCCATCCCATTAGTTTTTATAATTCTCTTACCTACCACTTTGGATTAATTTCCTTTTCATCTCTTCCTCATAGTAAACAAGTGGAGAGGTCTACCCTTCCACTTGGCCTCAGACACGCCTTCTCACTTGGAGTTATTTTTGGTCTTTAATGGCTGCAAGCTTCCCCCTTTCTTTGGTGGAAAAACATTGGAAGCCCACCCTGCCTCTTCTGAGTCTGGGAAAATCAGGAGTGTCTCAGAGGGTGAGGCTGGGGAAAGAGATCCCTGTTCAGTGGGAGGCCCTCCAGCCCCACCCAGCTTCCCGCCTGGGAGTCAAGCCTTCAGACCCTTCCAGACCTTCCATGCAAGACTGCTGAGCAGTGGGGCTCTGCAATTTTTTTTTTTTTTGGTCTCTGTTCTTAGAAATAGTAATTGAGTAAAAATGTAAGTGAGCCGATGCCAGGGGGCAGGCGTCCAGGGTCAGGGTGAATTTCTCCATGCTGACTGTGATTCTGAACACTCGTTAAGTGGAGGCTGGCTGGTGCCAAGCAGCTCGAGGGTCATCCCTGTCACCTTGTGTGAACCGCCTCTCCATTCCAAGGAGATGTTGGGAGTGGCCACAGGGAGTTGGCGGGGTGGGGGGACCCGTGGCGCCTCTGGCTTTCCTCCCTCCCTCTCTAACCTGGGTGTAGTTATCACCACGTGTCCTGACACCCATGCTTGGACTGGCAGTGCTGATGCCTCCTCAGTCTTACATCAGAGCCCCTGGAGGAAGCCTGTGTGGCCCCGCCTCGTAGCCTGTGTGGCCACTACATCATTTCCCCCTCGCCGCCCCCACCTCCTTTAAGTTCCCTCTCCTCCAAAATGCAGGTTGAGATGAGCTTAGCCTGCCTGAAGGTTTTTCTTCTAATATAGACAAGTCCAGGAGATAAGCAGTCCAGATGGTCTCTCCAGAAAGGAATGGGTTAAGAGTCATGAAGGCAAATCCAGCTTTGTTTGTTCTTTAAGTATTTACTGAGCGTGGTGCCTTTCTTTAGCTTGGTTCAGATTTAAAGATGAGCTTCTCAGAGTGTGGCCTGCATTTTTTTGTACGTTCCAAAGGGTCATCAAAAGCAGATTCCCGGGCCTGTCTTGAGTCAGAGTCCCTGGGGCGGGTGGAACCCAAGGAGTCTGTACCTTTAAAGGCGGGCAGGTGCGCCAGTCCCGCCGAACCTGACCTGACGCAGTGGAGGCTCTTATTCTGCTGGTCTGTTTGCTCCAAGTCCTTCAGCCTGAAGGATTCAGATCTAGCAGGGCCTCTGTTTGATCAGCTGGTCCCGCAAGTGTGAGACCCCCAATCCATAGCGTGACCACGTTTTCACCCTGTGCTCTCCATGTCCCCCAGTGCATACAACGATCGAGTTAGGTCCGTGGTTAATCACGCTGATCACACATCAGCCCTGCTTACCACTCACCACAGAGGGGCTGTGAATGTGCAGGCAGATGACCCCGTGGCGGCGGGTGGATGCCTCGTTGGGAGGTTATGCACGTGAGTGGCTGCCTCCCTGTGAGGCTGGATTGGGCAGCGCTGTTTCAAAACAAATGTATAACGTGCAAGTGATGTACAATTTATAATGCCGAGGCCGACGTATAATGTTTAGTTCGCTGAGGTAGTGTTTGGTCAAAGCACCGCTGACCTCTTCATGGCCTGAAATCTGTTCTGAGACATTCCACGGGGTAAGGATCTCGCCAACAATGGAATGTAAACTCTACTCACTCAGCCCAACTCACTTCCAAGTAACTGAAGCTTTCTCTTTCCAAATAGTGTTTTGGCTTTTTTTTTTTTTTCCAACCAGAGGTATTCGAGCAGGTGAAAATCTGACCTAGATATTAAACAGAAAAAGTTAATAATAAATGACTTGGTATTTTCTTTGTGCAACCGAGATCTCCTGTGATTTTGATGTTGTTTTAGAACCATCCAGTATTTTGAATCCAACCACACAATATGGCTATTCTATAACTACTGTAGTGTTTTTGACGATCAAGATAAAGAAATAGCCAGTTCTTCTACATGCTGTGTATCACTGAACCAAAAAAAAAAGCTTTTTTTTTTTTTTTTTTTAATAAACATGCCCAGGAATTGTCTTTGTGCCCCGAGTGATTTCTCTGTTATTTCTACCAGTTTGAGAGCTAGGTTGTTTGCTCCGTGGTGAAGAGTAAATATAACCGTGGCTAGCACCAGAGGAAGAGATACTAACTGCCGTGGTCACTTTATAGCTGCCCTTGGATTATACTGGTCAGGCTTAATAACCACTGGAAAACAGGAAGTTTAAAGTCTTCATACCATAAGAACTCTCATCACTTTGCAGATTTAAACAATGGGAATAAGCATTTTTCTATTGAACAGGAAAAGAATGACTAGTCGTGTTCATTCTACTTCCCAGCAAGCCTTCCGTTAAAAAGGTCTCTGTGTGCACTACCAGTATAGATCCAGTTGTACGATAGATATCTAATGCATGCAAAGATCACAGGAAGACGAAGGTAAACAGGAGACATTCTTACGCTAGTCATTCACTCCACAGTGTTCATTGTCGCAATGTACTAGGCATCCATCTAGGCACTAGTGATGCCATCAGTGAATAAAACAGAAAACCTTGCCCTTGGGGAGCTTCACATTTTGGAGGAAGTAGACAGTTAATTAAAAAGATGAAAATGGTAGAATGTGATCAATGTGATAGGACAGAAAATCAGAGCAACGTTGGGGAGTGGGGAGGTGATTGGCAATTTGATCAGAAGTATCCTAGGAGATGAGATTAGAGAGATAATGACAGATGGGTCAGGTGGGGACTTGGAGGCCATTGCCAAGTCTGTGGTTTATCCTCTGAATTAAATGGGGAGAAGGGTGGTTTTAGCCAAGAGGTTCTGCGGCAGAATGGAGGACAGTGACCAAGGCAGGAGCAGGAAGCCCAGTGAACTGGTCTTAGCAATGCACTGGGAAGGCACTCAGCACAAGGAAGTTCCAACAACTAGGAACTTAAACAAGACCTTCCTTGTGCTGAGTTCATTCTTTAACAGATACTTTGATAGGCAGGTCACAAATGGGTTCTGTATACAGAATATGTTTTTTTGTTTGTTTGTTTGTTTTAAATGGACACTCCTGAATTACTGGCAACCCACCCCCTTCCTTTCTGGAAAGAAGCTACCTTTGCACGTTCTGTGTACACAAATAACCTCTTGGGTCTCCCATCTTGTGTGACAAGTGTGGAATGGCAGCTGCTGGAGGCTGTACTTACTGGACCACTTAGTCAGGGCCACCCTCAATTCATGACCAGGAACACAAGACACTACACTCATAGGTGACCACGGTTGGCCTCCGAGAATGACAAGCTGTCTCTTCCTGTAGGAAGTGGAAAGTCAGACTTGGAAGGCTCTTTGGATCTGTCCAGCTGTGCCTTGTACGTTTGCCTAAACTTTGAAATGAGGTCATAAGCCAGGGAATGTGTAAAACTATGTCTCTTATCAGTCAAAAAGCATTCCTGTTGGACCAGAGTTTGTGTTCCAATTTTTAAGTTTTGAGCAGCAAGACTTTATCCTGGGATGTTGGTTTGATTCCTTCATCCATCTCTATAAGACATGTCAATCAAGTCTACTGCATTCAGATGCTATGTGAGCTCTGCCAGTGGATGGAGTAATAGAACACAGATCCTGACTTCAGGAGCCTTTGACTTGGTGAGGAGCTCAGGCCGACCAAACCAGCCCAACCAAACTGAGAAGCTAACACCATGTGGTTGATTATAAGTAAGGGTCTGAGAGGTCAGAAGAATTGATGAACTTGCTCTAGACAGGTCAAGGAAGCCTTCTCAGGGGGAGCTGGTATTTGCTGCTTGAAAAGATGGCCTTTGGGAGGATAGCTTGGCAACCAGTCAGTAGCACTAGGATGTTTTCAGCTTTCAGGAAGGGGAAGATTTGCCCTTTCATGTTTTCTCCCTTTTTGAGCTCGCATGACTACGGTCTTGATGAATCATGAAACAGCAGAAGCACTTACTGTAGTCTTTGAAAATTTGAATGTATACCTACAGGAGACCCACTGTGAAATAGTGAGGCTGGAGAACAGGGCAAAATCGTTGTATCAGGTATCTGATTTTGTTTTGTTTTGTTTTAATTCTGATTCTTTTTACTCTTTGCTTGAAACAACTTTGGATTAAAATATTTTCTTCCTTTTAACTTTTTAAATTTTAATATGAAAATGGTCATGTTGAGGTATCTGTTATTCAGAGACATAATGGACCTGTGGTGTACAAAATCCATTATACATCTGAAAGTCATTAGAGCTTCTTTCCCCTTCTTCTTAAAGGCACATCACAAAGGTTGATCCCTCACTTATATTCTATGGATTCTATGACATCTTTTGTTGTGGGACCCAGGCTGAGGGAGCAGCATCTAACCCGGGCATGCTGACCTCCTGGCTGGACCACAGGAGATGTACAGTTATCCACAACTACATTCCATTGGCCAAACATGACTTCAGTAGGGCAAGAAGGGGCACAAGAAAAGGATCTGTTTGGCAGTGGGTCTAGAAGAGAGGAGTTTGACCAAATGGTATAGTCTACCGTAGTGTACGTGGAGGAGTTGGGGAAAAGAGGAGGATTTCACCCTTGTTAAAAACTTTCTATGTTGTTAGTAGGGCATGGTTGGATCCACACTTTTGCGTTGTCCATGGAATTATAAGGAGCTTTATAATGGACATTTGCTGAATACTTAGTCAGTTGGCTTTATAAGACAGACATCAATTTCCTTCTGCTCCACTATTATTATTATTTTTAAAGTCTTTGTGAATTTGTTACAACATTGCTTCTGCTTTATGTTTTGGTTTTTTGGCCATGGAGCATGTGGGATCTTAACTCCCTGACCACGGATGGAACCCACCCCCCTGCACTGGAAGGCAAAGTCTTAACCACTGGACCGCCAGGAAAGTCCCCTTCATTTTTATATACAACTTATTCCTCCAGCCAAAACAAGTTTGTTTGGTGTCAGAGGCACAGTTGGTAGTACTAGGTTTAGGAAGCAAGTCCTGATATGTTATGTGAAATTTATGTGTGTCAGGGAAACTCAGGCTTACCTCCAAAACATGTACTCACATCTCTTCGCCTTAGGGTCTCAGGTTGCCAGTATGTTCCCGACATGCCCAGCAGTATCTGGTAAATGTTCTTCACAATCCAGGTTAAGTTTCTATGAGACTGTAAGTCTGAAGATGCTTAGCTGTAGCTAGAGGTACCATGACTCTCCTATTTCTCATCCTTTTGTATGAGTTCCATGCCAATTGAATGAGGTAAACATTGAGTACCATGTGGCTCCCTCAAATTCTATCTAACCTGAGCCTTAGTCTCCTGACAGTGACGGATGAGGTCAATGGCTTAGTTTCAGGCTCTCTCCTGCTGTGTCCAGTGAGGACCCTGCAGAGTGACCCCACCTGGCATGGGGCATCTCCTGTGCCGCTCTCAACCCAGGGGCAGCCATCCATCTGCTCTGAACGCCCCTGAGCATGCTGGGTAACTCCCTGCTTGCAAGTGCCCCATCATCTCAGCAGCCTATTCTTAGTAGCAGCAGATGCGGAGCATCTCCATCCTGCTTTTGGGGTCAGCAGTGGGAAAGAGCAGAAAAAAATGAAAGCATTGTTTTGCACATGGCTGGACATCTGTATTTCTGAATTGCCCTGTTGTGTGGATGATGCAACTGCTGGAGCTGTTTTGCTGAATGTGAACTTTGTCCACCAACTGGACTCTAAATTGGTTTTGGATCCTTGTGAAATCTAAACGGTCAGACCATATTTTTCTAATCTTCAGTTGGACTGTATCTGTGCTCTGAAGTGGAGCTGATTCGTTTCTGTTCGCATCCACCGCAGGGGTTGCTTCTCTGTTTTTCTGCTCTACGTTGCTTGTTTTCTCAAGGCTGCTACTTACCTCGTCCATTGTGTGTATTCAGGAGAGCGGGAGGGCAGCTCCCTGTGGTACTGTGGCCACTGCGGCTTCAGGGATGGTTTACTCAAGTGTTATTGTTAGGGAGAGAGCTGACTGGTTTTCAGAAACTGAACAGGGGGAGCGTCAGGACCAGCTCACCCACAGGTATGCTGGTACCATGACAAAAACTTGGACTTGGACTTCAGATAGCAGAGCACTCAGATCCTTTACTGGAAGTGCTGACCCTCAGGACTGTGGTCTCTACTTGGGTGCTCTGCTACTGAGATTCTCAACTTCACTGTGTATAATATAAAAAGCATAAACTCAGACTGGGGTCCACCTCCAGAAATTCTGATTTGGTTGTCTGGGCTGGGAGCTGGCATCTTTAGTTTTAAAAAGCTTCCCAGGGCATTCTGATGTGCAGCCAGATTTGAGAATCTCTGTTTGGGGAGTTTATGTAACATTTGCTACTGTGATTTTTGTCTAGCTATCCATGTCCTGTTATGAGTTTCTGCATGAATTTCTGCATGAAAAAAAGGCAAAGATCTAGATGGGGTGTTAATAAATGAAGAGGCTGGATCCTGGCTTTAGTAATAAGAAAATGAATAATAATGATATTGATCACTGTTAGTTATTGCATACTTATGTTAGGCACTGTGCTAATCTTTATATTAGCTCTATAGGATAAACAGGGCTTCCCTGGTAGCTCATCTTGTAAAGAATCCTCCTGTAATGCAGGAGACCCCAGTTCGATTCCTGGTCAAGAAGTTCCCCTGAAGAGATAGGCTATCCACTCCAGTATTCTTGGGCTTCCCTGGGGGCTCAAATGGTAAAAAAATCTCCCTGCAATGCAGAAGACCTGGATTCAATCCATGACTTGGGAAGATCCCCTAGAGGAGGGCATGGCAACCCACTCCAGTATTCTTGCCTGGAGAATCCCCTGGACAGAGGAGCCTGGTGGGCTACAGTCCATGGAATCACAAAGAGTCAGACACAGCTGAGCGATTTAGCACAGCACAGTACATCATAGGATAAACACTACTGTTATTTTCAGTTTTACAGATGAGGAAACGGAGGCTTACAGACATCATATAATTACCCTACAGTCACACAGATAACAAGTGGCAGAGCCAGAACTTGAACTTGGTCTTTCTGGTTCCAAAGTTCATCCAACCCAATCACTCCCCTAACACGATGAACTTAAATATGAACAAGAATATTTGGGGTGAAGGGATGAGCTGTCAAGAAAGGAGACTTCACTGAGTGAAAATAATATATAACTATATTTAAGGGAGATCATTCTTTTCTGAAAAAGGAAGAGAAAAAAGATATATTTGGATGGCTTTCTTATTTTCTTTTGAAGCCAATATTTGTCTCCCCTAAACTATGGAAATTTAGAGTGAGCAGCAGAACCCAATGACTTGAATGACAGTGCTGGAATTAGGCAGTGGCTTCTGAGTTTAGCTCATCTTTACCTCCTATCTGAGGCGGTAAGACCTCCTACCCCCATTTGAGGAACGACAATGGTTGCTTCTTATCCAGTTAAGTGATTCTCTTGTCCACACTGGGTAATTACTGGAGTGTACAAGGTAAAATCCTGGAGTTTCATTTTTTTCCTCCCTGTATAAGTACAACTTTTTTTTTCCAGGCTAGTAAATCTGAGTTCTTAAACTACTCCATTAATCCTTTAATGCCTATTAAACGTTCAGAATGGTACCAGACCAAGGCCCTGGAAATTCCATCTCCAGTTCTTGGCCACCCTATATATACCCATACATGTCAAAGAATATTGCAGATTGAGGCATCCAGTAAATATTTGTTAAGTTAGGGAGTGGATGAACTTTGCAAATATGGACCATAATAGAAATAGCATATTGCTAAGGATTTCTTGGGAAATAAGTGAAGTCTTAGTCCACTGGTCTGCTCCCAGTTTTTCCTTGGGGCCACTTGATCAATTAGGCAACTCCTAGTTCCTTCCTGGGGTAACTTTTTGTACACTAAGCACAGCAGTATTGATAGGGTTAAAACAATCTTATTATCTCTGACCTCTGTTTGCATCTCTCAGCCTGGATGAAAGGACACTGCCTTTTTCTTCAGCCTCAGTAGTATTTTTCATGTTAAAAGTTGGGTAAAATTCAGAGTCCCCAGGAGCATGGAGAGAGAAAGAGGCAAGTTACTTGCCAGCCCATAGGAAAGCCAAGCCCAGCGTTGATGCTTTCTTGTCGTGGATGGTCCCACGGGAACACCGAGATTAGCCCCTGCTCCCGCTGTGTGTTCAAAGTGCTGTCCCTGGAGTTATAAAGGGGCAGTTCGGTTCTCAGCCAAACGGCACGAGTATTTTTAGGGCTCTTCGCCTCTCAATCTAATTTCTGCTTGAAACTTTAACACATGCAGGCTGCACAGAAAGACTTTTAAACTACTCTCTGGGTAGTGTAGGAGGGCTTGGATTAGTACCACAGCCTTTGAGCAATTTTTTTTTTTTTTATTGCTAACTATCCAACAGGCTGAACAGAGGAAATTCAAGTCTAACCCTGGAGGGACCCCTGTTTAGTCATCTGTCTAGACAGACGAGTTCATATAATGGGCCTCTCTGTTTCTTTTGCTTTGTTATAACAGACGGTGGTCCCTTCCTTTCAACTCTATGAGGATGTCAACCTTTGGTTTTTTGATCCCAGCTTACTGTTGATAAGCCAAGAAAGTGACTCACACATGAGCCAAAGATGACTCTCGAGTGTGACACAGTCTGTGATATAATAGAAAGAAAACATAGACTTTGCATAAAGGAGAATCCTGGGTAAAAATCCTGACTGTGAAATACTAGGCAAGTCACTTACCCTCTCTGAACCTCATTTTTCTCTTCTCTAAAATGAAAATTAATTTTTAAAAATACTCTTTTAAATGGTACTTAAAAAGAGAGATTAGCACATAAAAATGCCTTGTATGTGGTAGGGAGTGAATACATTTTTTATTCATTCATTCATTCAAGGTGATCAGTAAAGACTTAACTTTTCCTGTTTTTTTGTATTCTGAGAACTCTAAGAAAACCAGAAATTCCAGCCCATATTTTTAATATCAAGTACGTTGAGAAAAGCAAGTGATAGATATTTTTTAAGCCTAGGAAAAAGTTGAAAATAGTTCCAATTTCTGTTAGACAAAAATAATATTGGAGATATCATTTAAACATTGGTAGAGGTAAATAAGGCAGAATGATATTCTCGGTTTTATCAGAAGGGCTCAAAATTCTCAGAATGTGCCTAAAAGAACTCTCTTTGTTAGTAACTATTTCCGCAACTAAGTGGTACATCTCTCTCCCTTGTTATTTCACTTTGTTTTTAAGCATTTTGCAGGTTCCATTATATATGCACAATATTATACATGATATACACGCACATGCATATACATTTAACCTTTGAGATAGGTTCCGGTTCCTTTTGTTTGCCAAATTAGGCTACTATGAAATGAGTAAAATATTAGACATATCAGAAATATTAAAATATTAGATATTCTGAAATATCAAAATATTAGAAATATTATCAGGAGCCACACAGGCTCCTGATCATACTTTTGTTTTCAGTTTAAACAACATTTTTGTGTGTGTTATTTTACTTTAATCTCTTCCTGGACTGTCGCTGAAAGCAGTAATGTGGAAAATATTGTTTGATTCAATTTAATTCAATAAATATTCACTGAGCATGTACAGCCTCCAGGGCTTGCTGCCTGACTCACACGGGTGGATGAAAATGGGGAGAGCAGCGGTGGAGCCCCTCCAGAGGAGGCAGCACGGATAGGCCAGGGGAAGGCGCTGCGACCATACAGTATAGGAGTGAGTGGAGACACCAGGTTCCTTTCGATAGAACAATGATTGGGCGCGCCCCTTCTTTAAGCCTCAGTTTCTTAACTCACACCAAAATGCAATAATCATGGTGGGTACATGACAGAGGGCATGTGCCTCAAAACGTGTGATACTGCTTTTGTCAGTGTTCTTATTCTTTTTATTGTTATTCTTCTATTATGGCTGCCCCCAAGTAGCTTATAACCTATTGGTGAAAACAAGTTGATACACCCACCACCCTACACAAAGCAGCAGAACCATTCAAAAGTTGCTGAATGATATTTACAAGCCAAGGCCAGTGGTAACACAAAGACAAAATGATTGAGTAATGAAAACAACTTAAAAAAAAAATGATTCGTATTGTATGCAGATTGCTACGTGTACCTGAGCGGTGAATAGCCACAACCTCCGTCTGGAAAGGGAAATAGGAAAGTCAGTGTCTCCTTCAGCTGTTAAAGGACAGAAGCAAATGAGGTCTGTGTTGATAGCAAAGCTTTTCCCATCTCAGAGTACAGTTCTTGACGTTTCCATACATTGAAATTCCATTAGAACTCACTGCTTTACGTGGCTTCGGATACGGTATGTCTGAGTCATGTCTCTTTCAATACAACTGCAATCATAAAAACCCAGTAAAATGCGGTTAACCACAAGGACATCCCTCCCCACCAGCCCCACCCCCAGTCAGCACTGTGATTCATTCAGTTTACTGCTCCTCCCCGGTCGTAGACTCTGTATCGGGAGAGACAGGCTTCTGTGAATACAAAGAACAGAAAGTCCCCCTCTTCTGCTGGTTTGCCGGCTCCTGTGTTGTCTCGCATGCCCCACTCCTGACCCCTGGGAAGCCCCGTCCTGTCCTGGCCTGGGGTGTCTGTGGCCTCAGCATCATAGGGACACAGGATAGATGTCTTGGAGGATGTAGTCTGAGGTCCCTGCAAGCCTTACCGAGTAAACAATTTTGCCCTCTCTCTACCGGTATAACTGGCTTCCTGTTGCATCCTTTGTAATGGGAATCTTGAAGTCCCCACTAGCCTCAGCTTCATTTTTATTCCTTATGTGTCTTGTACTGCTTTTTCCTTCTTGTTTTTACACAGTAGGGAACTCAGGCAGCGGGAGGGCTTGTGAATGCACAGGGAGATCAGAGGGGAGGAGAGGAAGGGAGGGTGGGAGACAGGTGTGCAAAGGACGGAGGCAGCCTTCACCTCCTCACTGTCTGGACTTGGCCATTTCTCACGGGGCAGCACCTTCCCAGGCCAGTGAAGCCAGAAGGGTATCTGCCAGCAGCCTTGAGCTGTCCTCCTGGAAATCCCAGACCTTCCATTACTCACAGGGGACGTCAGGCTTCACGACTACCTTTAACTGTCAAAGCAGATCGGAGAAGAGTATGCTCTATTTCCTTTATTCTTAGGACAGTGGTGTACCTTTCTTAGTTCCCATCTTGATAGTTTTTCTCAAGGTTGCCATTTGGGAGGAGGTTTTCTTTAAAGAATGCTGAGGTTGGCTATTCGGAAAGTAAGATTAAGCCAATGGAAAACGGTGTCCTTTTTCTGTGCTCTTAACTGAGGGAAGTTCAGTCCTGATCAAATCAGTGAAGCCCAAGGTTTAAGTCACAGGTTAAGACTGTGTTAGAATCCAATTTTTCCCTTTTCTCTACTTGCTGCTAGTTAATGGAGAGAAAGGTGAACCTAAAGATGCCTAATTACACTTAACTTCTTTTACTTATGGGGGGAACCGGTCACCCCTCGCTAAGAATCTGTATCTAGTTTCTTTTATTCACACTTAGTACTTGGTCCAAAATAAACAATAACAACAAAAAGAACAATATTTATAATAATAACATTTATTACTTATATCCATGTAGTGCTTCTACCCTAGGGACCTTCCTAAGCACTTTAGAGATACTGACTCATTTGATCCTGGCAATACTAGGTAGATATTATTATTTTCTCCATTTCACATGGGAGGAAACCAAAGCACAGAGATAGATGAAATCACTCCCCAGATCCGTAGCTAATAAGGGAAAGAAACAGGACCTCCCCCCCATATCTGCCATTATCATCATTAGTCCCATTAATTGACCCTTGAGCTGATCATGTGACACAGAAGTGGCAACGCTGTGTCATAATTAAGGGCACAAACTCTGAAATGAAAACTGCTCCAGAAAACTATCTGTTTGGGGAAAGGCGGTGAGGTCTGAAAGCAGACTCCACCTGGCTTAAAATATAGAAATCACTTATATATATGAGAAACCTATGTGGTGAATATCCACCCACGCAGTGCTCCTTTGGGATGAAACTGAAAAGAGCAGTCAACATGCCAAGTTCTCTCCAGATGACTTTTTAAAACTCACCCCTCTGATTAGCAAACAGTACAGATGTTGATAGAGTTGGAGGATTTTTAATATCTTTATTTGAATTACACAAAGCAGCCAAATGTAGTTGGCCCTGGGCTGCAGCCTATATGTGTCTGGATGCCAAGAAGCAACTGTGCTCCGCTGGGATGCCGAGCATTCCAGACCTGTTACCTTGTAAGTGTAATATTTACCAGATTTTCGCTTCATCTGGAGATGAAGAGCAGAGCTGCCCAGAGTGGGGGCGGGCCTGGCTGCTGGGAAGGGAGCTCCGTGTGCAGAGGCATCCCCGAATGAGCAGGGAGCTGGGGAGGTAGCACAGATCTGCCAGAAACAAGCCTTTTTCCTGGCAACCAGGCATCTAGGAAAAAATAACAGACCTTACGTGGTTGGGGTGCCCAGCAAACTCATAGGGCAGAGTGCTTTTGCTTTCACAATCCTGTTTTATCCTCACGTCTCTAGGTGATAGATGCCGTCTTGTCCCCATTTTATAGATGGGGGTAATACAGTTCAGGGCTTCCCTGATAGCTCAGTTGATAAAGAATCTGCCTGCAATGCAGGAGACCCCAGTTCAATTCCTGGGTCGGGAAGATCTGCTGGAGAAAGGATAGGCTACCCACTCCAGTATTCTTGGGCTTCCCTTGTGGCTCTGCTGGCAATGCGGGAGACCTGGGTTCGATACTTGGGTTGGGAAAATCCCTTGGAGAAGGGAAAGGCTATTCACTCCAGCATTCTGGCTTGAAGAATTCCATGGACTGTATAGCCCACGGGGTGACACAGAGTTGGACAGGACTGAGCGACTTTTACTTTCAACGCAATTTAGAGACAGAAGTGGATTGCCCAAGCTCACATATTTAGTTCTCTTCCAAAGTCTGTCTTTATTTTGACTTTGGTAAAACTGATTTGGAGAAAGGAGGTGAAGGTGGCCAAGTGGGACTGACTCATTCCCTGCAGCCTCTCTTGAGTCTCACTTCCTCTGACCTTCCCAGCCTCCCTGCCATGTAGGTGTTCCTTGCTTTCTACAGGTGAGGAACTGAGACCTAGAAAGGTGAAGACAGGTGCCCAAAGGCAGATTTTTAAAGTGACAAAGCCAAAGCAGAATCGGGGTCTGCTGAGTTCCAGACCTTAAATCTTGTGTAATAGAGCTGTGTCTTCATCAGCTGGCAGTGCCAAGCTTACAAACAAAACCCCATCCTAAAACTCCAGACAAGCACAGCTCTCTGTGGTGTTCCTCAGTTGTGAGAAGGGGCTGGAGGCCATTTCAGACAGCCTGTACTGAACCCTGTGTGTTAATAAACAGAGCTAGTAAATGAGACAATGTGATTAAGAGTGTGTGTTGTGTGTGTGTGTGTGTGTGGTGTGCATGTGTGTCCATGCACAAACAGTGAGGCAGTCATAGGCTGGAGGAGAGGAGAATGATTTTCAAATCAAAGAGGTCAGCAGTTGCCAGAGCAGCACATGTGTAACGAACCATATTTTACTTTCATCATCACTTCATCAGATGAGTAAATAGAGACAAGATCCCCAAGGTCAGCAAAAGGAGATGGTGAAACCGGTCTCTAGTTCTTTCTGCCCTTCCTGGATGGGGCCTGCCATCGGCACCCTCACTATAGCTGGTATTTTTTTTATTTTTTATTTTTTTGGCGTAGGAGTGTTTGACTGAAAATGAAGCCAGAGCTTTGGCAGCAGCCCCCCGCCCCCACCTGAAGTGCTCAGGGCTGTCTTCCAATGAGGCTGGAAATATAAACAGAAGAGCTAGTTTGCCTGGGGGCCCCTTGCAAGAGCCCTTATTCGCTACTGCTCCCTTTGCTTTGGGGGTAGGAGAGGTGGGGAGGGTGATGCTTTGGTTGAATCTCACCCAAAAAGCTGTATTTTTAGCCGAAGATGGAAAATTATAAAAGCAAAGGTGTGAAATGAAGCTCTTTGGTGAGTGTTGTCAATGGAAGAAGTCACCCCCAGCGTAGACAAAGTCGCTCCAAGATCCCCATCCACACTGGAGCAGGGGCCCCTGACTGCCTGCAGCGCCGGCTCTGGCGAGACTGATAAAGAGACTAGTCTTAAGCGCTGGGTTCCACTTCCACCCTGAAGTCGGTAGACAGGTTTCTTTCTCTGTGGAAATTCAGGGTTTTTCTTTACTACCTTCACAGTGCCACTGTGTCCTGTACTGGGCACTTGTCATAGGAACTGAATCCGACGGATGATGTTCCATCATTTCAAAGTTTGATGGTGGTGGTGGAGGGGGTCAAAAATGCAACAGACCTTGGTTATGCTCCTACTTTGTGCAGTGGGTTTTGTTTCATGAGTGAACTTGGTTGCTACATTCCCTTTTCTGATTCGGTTTTGGCATCAAGTTTATACTCCTGCCTGAGTGAGTTGGGATATTCCTCCAGTACTTTCTTTTGTATAGTCTGCATGGTTTAGAATGATGTGTTTCCTAAAAGTCTAGTGAGATTCTTCTGTACAACTTCCTGGGGCTAGTATTTCTTTGTGGGGCATTTCATAGAGATATTATTTTTAAATTATTTATATGCATTGTCATCCTTCTAGTTTCTTTTTTCCCCATTCTTTTTATTTTATTAATAGTTTTTTTTTTTTTTTAGGTTGATTTACAATGCTGTGTTAGTCTCTGGTATACAGCAAAGTGATTCAGTTTTATATATGTATATATATTCTTTTTAATATTCTTTTCCATTATAGTTTATTACAGGATATTGAATATAGTTCCCTGTACTATATAGTAGGATCTTGTTGTTTATCTAGTCTACATCTAATAGTTTGCATCTGCTAATCCCAAACTCCCAACTCAACTACCCCCCAACCCAGAATATGGAACGCTTTGTAAATTTGGGTTCACAAAGAGACCATGCAAATCTTCTCTGTGTTGTTCCCACTTTAGTGTATGTGCTGCCAAAGTGAGCACTCCCCATTCTTAAGGGAAGTACTATTTGCATATAGTGAAATGCACAGGTCTTACGTGTGCAGAAAGGGATGCCTTCAACAAAATCTTGAAGCAGAGGAGAGAAGAGTAACTTGCCTTCGGTGAAACAGCCAGTGTTTAGGGAAAGGAATCAGGGTTAGGAAGAGGAGGATGAAAGTCACCGACTCCTGCTCCCAACATAATGTTAAGATCATCATCAAATACTGTCTCTAGTTTTCTTAGAAGCGCAGATCTTTAATGGGCTTTCTTTTTCAAGCTCTGGTGGTATATGGAGCTATGATGTGCTTTTTCTCTTTTGATACCTCACCTCAATTATTAAAAAATATTTATTTTTATTTATTTGGCTGCATCAGGCCTTTGTTGTGGCATGTGGGATCTAAGTCCCTGACCAGGGATGGAACCTAGACCCCCTGCAGTGGGCCACAGAGTCTTAGCCACTGGGCACCAGGGAAATCCCCTTCATCTCAGTTTTTGAAAATTAATATCTATGGAGACTAGGAGGTTGTCACATGACACAAGTCTATTATACATTATTTTCAGAGACTTCTTGGAAATAATTGGGGTTTTGAATTAAACACTAGATGGTTAGGAAAGGTTTCAGGGAAGAATAGAAAGCAAAAGGAAAGACAGTTCCCAATCAAGAAATACTGACAGAGCCTTGGAAGTGTGGATGCTGCCCTGGGATATTACAGAGGAGCTGGGGAGCTGGATTTATGCTCAGTGGGAAGCCTAGAAGCACAGACATACTCTCGTTTAGACAGGATAGCCCACTGCTGTTTTGTTAATTAGAATCCTCCTGGGATTTGTAAGTGATGTTTTAGGCAGCTCAAAACTGCAAGATAGCAAAGTGTGTGCCTTTAAAGAAAATATATCATCTATTGTCAATATGAATCTACATTGAATAAAGCGCAGGAACATTTGGAAATGCAGTGATAAGGCTGCTCGTGTAACCTTTAGAAGTCCCTTTTATGTTTGATGGGGAAGCAGGTGACATGGGGGAGGGAGTCACAGGCCTTTCTTGTCACACGGGCTCCTCTTGGCTGCAGAGGAAGTAAGAAGTGGCAGCCCTTACATAAACTGTTTATCCCTTTGACCATAATATCTGGAAGTTTTTTGCTGAAGAATTTTAACACAGCTACATGCCAGATTTGGTGATACGTTCTATGAGTCAGGTTTCAAGGAGTTAGAAGCTGCAACAGAATTAACCACAAGCTTCTGAAGAACTTTCCATGAAACACATTTTCAAGGAAAAACTGTTGCCTTTGGATTTCCCCACCTTAAAAGGTAGAGCGTAAACACACACCAACCAGAGAATACCACATTCTGGAGCCTCCTAGGAATTGTGAAATAACACAAGAATGCCTTCCCTCCACCCTTCGTTTCTGCCTCACAGAGTTTGTCATGCGTGGCAATTTTATGGTGGTGTGACAGTTTTGTAGAGATGAGATAAAGGGAAAATTTATTTAGATTAATTTGGATAGTATAAAGTAATTCATGGGGTGCCCCATCCGTCATCCGAAACATCTTGATTCATTTTTAAAAAATGAAAAAAGGAATTTTGTAGCAGAAGTGTTTTGAGTGTGCTGAGTATCTGTCTTATTTTTTGATGACTGTGGATTGTCATTTATTATTTTGTAGGGTTAGAAGTTATAATCTTTCTCATGTAGACAATTAAAATTGCTATGTTTGTTGGAATAGAATCAGAATGACTTGAGGTGGAGAAAGCATCAGTGGATATGTGGTCTGTTTGCCAAGCTGAGAAAAGGTGTGTTAAATACTCTGTGTGTTATAAACAAGATTGTGTGTAAACGGATCTCTCTTAACCTTATGAAATGAAGTACTAAAAGTTGTACCACTTATTGGCTATATTGTTGATCAGTCACTAAGTCATGTGTGAACTGCAGCATGCCAAGCTTCCCTGTCTTTCACTATCTCCCTCAGTTTCCTCAAACTCATGTTTATTGAGTCAGTGATGTAATCAAACCATCTCATCCTCTGTCACCTTTTTCTCCTCCTTTTCTCAATCTTTCCGAGCATCAGAGTCTTTTCCGATGAGTCAGTTCTTCGCATCAGGTGGCCAAAGTATTGGAGCTTCAGCTTCAGCATCAGTCCTACCCTAGATAAATTATGGAATCCTCCTAAACCTTAGTGTCCTCATCTGCAAGATGGGAACAAAAAGAGTGTCTACCTTGTCGCGTTTTTGTGAAGTTTAAAGGAGAGAATG
Organism: Aepyceros melampus; assembly: GCA_006408695.1. Lineage (NCBI taxonomy): Eukaryota > Metazoa > Chordata > Mammalia > Artiodactyla > Bovidae > Aepyceros > Aepyceros melampus. The sequence goes on from SJXQ01000362.1 coordinate 115,740, forward strand.
CAGGTAGGAATCTGATCTGCTGCTTTTATTATCGGTAGCTTATATTAAAGGCAGATTTAGAGGCGGTGTACCGACTGTGCATTTGCTTCACGTCATTCATCCTTAAGCTCAGGGACTGTGACAGTCCTTCCCATCCCTAGGGTCTGGCTAAAAAGGAACAGAAGGCAAAACTCAAATCTGTTGGTTAAAAGGCAGCTTGGAGGATGACCTGAAGGGCTTCAGGGAAGCCAAGGAAACAGACCAGTTGGTTACAGGTGCTTCGGGCCCCGGGCAGGTATCATTCTTAGGACTGATGATGCTGTGGCCTCACAGACCCCCTGAGAGGGCTTGGTTCTGTGCGTTGTCACCTGAAGGAGCCTTCTCTGTGGTGAGGTGGGAGTCAGGATTCGGGTTTGATAAGCCACTTGCCAGTGCTTTCTGGTTGCCAGCTCTGAGCCTTGGTCTCCTTATCTGAAGAGTGGGATGTGTTCCTCAAAAGTTGTTTCTGGGGGATAGATCAGCTTGTGTAAGCAATTGCTTGTTACCTCAGTGACCTCTGAGCAGGTGTGGTGGGTACATTCTTCTTCAGTGACAGTGTCAGAAAGGCCGTCACCAGAGAGCAAAGAACGAGTGTTGGGGAGGATATGGCGGAAAGGGAACTCCCGTGTGCTGTCTGAGGGAATGTAAAGTGGTGCAGCTCCTGCAGAAGAGAGTATGGAGATTCCTACAAAATTTCAAAATAGATTCAGCAGTTTCACTTCTAGGTACTTATCTAAAGAAGACGAAAATTCTCATTTGAAAAGATACATGTGCCCTGCATGTTCTTAGCAACATTATTCACAATAACTAAGACAAGGAAGCTACCTCAGTGTCCATGGATAGATGAACAGATAAAGAAGACGTGGTATATGTATATATTTTTACACACATGCATGCAATGGAATATTCAGTTCAGTTCAGTTCAGTCGCTCAGCCGTGTCTAACTCTTTGCGACCCCATGAATCGCAGCACGCCAGGCCTCCCTGTCCATCACCAACTCCCAGAGTTCACCCAAACTCATGTCCATTGAGTCCGTGATGCCATCCAGCCATCTCATCCTCGGTCGTCCCCTTCTCCTCCTGCCCCCAATCCCTTCCAGCATCAGGGTCTTTTCCAATGAGTCAACTCTTCCCATGAGGTGGCCAAAGTATTGGAGTTTCAGCTTTAGCATCAGTCCTTCCAAAGAAATCCCAGGGCTGATCTCCTGTAGAATGGACTGGTTGGATCTCCTTGCAGTCCAAGGACTCTCAAGAGTCTTCTCCAACACCACAGTTCAAAAGCATCAGTTCTTTGACACTCAGCTTTCTTCACAGTCCAACTCTCACATCCAAACATGACCACTGGAAAAACCATAGCCTTGACTAGATGGACCTTTGTTGGCAAAGTAATGTCTCTGCTTTTGAATATGTTATCTAGGCTGGTCATAACTTTTCTTCCAAGGAGTAAGTGTCTTTTAATTTCATGGCTGCAGTCACCATCTGCAGTGATTTTGGAGCCCCAAAAAATAAAGTCAGCCACTGTTTCCCCATCTATTTTCCATGAAGTGATGGGGCCAGATGCCATGATCTTCGTTTTCTGAATGTTGAGCTTTAAGCCAACTTTTTCACTCTCCTCTTTCACTTTCATCAAGAGGCTTTTTAGTTCCTCTTCATTTTCTGCCATAAGGGTGGTGTCATCTGCATATCTGAGGCTATTGATATTTCTCCCAACAATCTTGATTCCAGCCTGTGCTTCTTCCAGCCCAGCGTTTCTCATGATGTACTCTGCATAGAAGTTAAATAAGCAGGGTGACAATATACAGCCTTGACGTACTCCTTTTTCTGTTTGGAAATCAGTCTGTTGTTCCATGTCCAGTTCTAACTATTGCTTCCTGACCTGCATACAGATTTCTCAAGAGGCAGGTCAGGTGGTCTGGTATTCCCATCTCTTTCAGAATTTTCCACAGTTTATTGTGATCCACACAGTCAAAGGCTTTGGCATAGTCAATAAAGCAGAAATAGATGTTTTTNCCATGTCCAGTTCTAACTGTTGCTTCCTGACCTGCATACAGATTTCTCAAGAGGCAGGTCAGGTGGTCTGGTATTCCCATCTCTTTCAGAATTTTCCACAGTTTATTGTGATCCACACAGTCAAAGGCTTTGGCATAGTCAATAAAGCAGAAATAGATGTTTTTAATGGAATATTACTCAGCCATAAAAAGAATAAAATCTTGCCATTTGTGACAACATAAATGGACCTAGAGGGTATTATGCTAAGTGAAATAAGTCAGACAGAGAAAGACAAATACCATATGGTCTCACTTATACATGGGTATCTAAAACACAAAACAAGTGAAAAATAACAAAACAGAAACTGATTCATAGATTCAGAGAACAGACAGGTGGTTGCCAGAGGAGAGGGGGTGGAAAGATAAGTAAAATAAGTGAGGGAGACCAAGAGGTAAGGACTACCAGTTATTATAAAACAAATAAGTCTTGAATATAATTTATAGCGTAGGGAATAGAGTCAATTATACTATAATAACTTTGTGTGGTGACAGGTGGTAGTAAGAGTTTCATGGTGATCATTTTTCAGTGTGTAAAAATACGGAATCACCATTGTACACCTGAAACTAATAATATTGTAAATCAATTACACTTCAGTGTATAAAAGCTATTAACAAAGAATAAGCATGCCACCTGGCACTTATGGATTACTTTGCATTTAACAAAACCCTTTCACATGCATCATCATATTTGAGCCTGACCAGAGCCCTGTAAAGTGGTCACGAGCTCTAAAGGCACAGAGAGATCTAAAACAACAGTTTCAGAGGCAAATGGGAGTTCTTACTAAGAAGCTGTAGTCCTGTGTATTGGACTTCCCAATGGCTCAGATGATAAAGAATCCACCTGCCAATGCAGGAGACCTGGATTCAGTCCCTGGGTTGGGAAGATCCTCTGGAGGAGGGAATGGCAACCCACTCCAGTACTCTTGCCAGGAGAATCCCTTGGAGGGAGGAGCCTGGTAGGCTACAGTCCATGGGGCCACAAAGAGTCGGACATGACTGAGCGACTTCACTTTCACTTTACTGAGCTTTGGCTGTTCTTTTGGAACTTTCCACCTTGAAGATCTTCAGCATGAGCCTTTAATGGGAAGAAAGGGCCATGGAGCAGTAGAAAGAGTGTGGAGTTGGGGCCATATAGACTTGGTTTGCGATTTTCAGCCACTGCTCTAACTGCACGCGTGAGTGACTTTCCTACTCTAAACCTCTCTCTTGCACAACGGGAAGTGGATGCTGGCTCATAGCAGGCACTGTTCTTGTATGAGAGCATCTAAATGAGATGTCACTGAAGGAAAAAATGAGATCATATCCAAGAAAGCACGTTGTAAACTGCACGTTAATGACTTTTTATAGTAAAATCACCAGAAATCTCCTTTTACACCCAGTTTTATGTGAGTTATCCAATGGGTCAGGAAATCTAATAAGTCCATTGGAATGGGTTCATAGGGTTCTGATACGAATAGTTATCCACTGAGTAGGAGAAATGGAGCCAAGGACTGTGCTTGTTTGTTTGACTCTAAAGGCAGAGAAAATACTCCCATCCACAGGGTTTCAGATTCTCCTGTAGTTTTGACCTATGTGACTTTTTCTTTAGAAGAGTCTTCCTGGCATCAGACTCAAGAGACTGGATGCTGCCTTTCTCTGGCTGCTCTCAGTGGTCTGTTAATACTATAAACTTACATTTCTTGAGCAGTGGCTGTGTTCATAGTCATTACCTTAGTTAACCCCTAGAGCGATTCTTACAAGCAAGAGTGAGTATTATTACACAGAAATTAATCTGAGTCCTCCCACTCATCTATCAGGTAAAATCTAGAGAGAACTGACATATATAAGAGTGTTGTTGCGCCCAAAGAAGGGGGAGATTGCTTCTGCTGGAAGAGCTGGAAATTCCTCTGAAAAGAGGACAAACTGGGCTGGACCTTCAAGAATGAGTAGAATTTGCCAAATGTAAAGGGCTTCTAGGTGAAGGATTCATGTGGCGTGGGTGTGGCGGTGTGTCAGCATTTGGCGTGTTTGGAGATCAGAAGTCAGATGGTGCATTTAGCGCTTGGGGCCGAGTCAGCTGTGGTGAGGGAGCGTGGGCAGGGGACAGGGCAGCAGAGATGACGGTGTGCCCACAAAGCTAGGAACGAAGGTCGGGGTCCTAGGGGACAAAGCAAGACGTGTCTTGGATTTGTCTCTTTATTGGAAAATTGTCAGGGCTTTTCACTGGGTAGTGGTTAAGAGAGAGAAAAGGATGGCTGTGAAGAAAAGTCAGAGAAGGCAATGGCACCCCACTCCAGTGCTCTTGCCTGGAAAATCCCATGGACGGAGGAGCCTGGTAGGCTACAGCCCATGGGATCGCTAAGAGTCAGACACGACTGAGCGACTTCACTTTCACTTTTCACTTTCAGGCATTGGAGAAGGAAATGGCAACCCACTCCAGTGTTCTTGCCTGGAGAATCCCAGGGACGGGGGAGCCTGGTGGGCTGCCGTCTATGGGGTCACACAGAGTCGGACACGACTGATGTAACTTAGCAGCAGCAGCGAAGAAAAGTGGGTTTTCCTTGTACCACGGGTCTTGACAAGCTAGAAAAGGCCAGCCAATCCCCGTGACCTTGTGGGTAGGGAGTGACTCTCCCAGCCTTAGAGTCTAATCCCAGCCCAGTGTTTTTGTAGATACAGGGAACTGAGCCCGGGAGAGGTTTTTGATGCCTCTAGGAAGATCCCTATAGAGATCACACCAGCGCGTCCTCTTCAGGCTGACATCTGCCGAGCCCCGCCCACAGTGCGTTGTAAATTCCTCCGCGGTTCGAATAGCCACTGTCCAAGACCTGCCCGCTTGCGCCTTGCACTTCCCTTCACTCACGCTAGACATGGGAAGAAAGCTGGTCAGATGGCAGTCTGGGCAAATAGGACTGAGTCTGTGCTGACTGTCTCTCCATATGTTAGGCTCATAAGACATTTCTGGGTTTCTAGGATTCTTCTGAGGGATGGTTTACGTTGCTGAACATGCCATGAAGTTCGTGTGTCTGTTTGTGCATCCGTTATGCGTACCGCAGCATTCCTGCCATCAGCGTTATCCTTTATGGGAAACAACGCAGCCTATAAGGCCCACCAAAAGCAAGATATGTCTGTCCTATGTGAGATTAGAAGCTCTGGTTGGACTCATGAGCCTGAGTTTATTAGACACGTGTACAGTTATAGTAGAGCTATGCTCAGTCACTCAATCGTGTTGCCATACCATGGACTATAGCCTGCCAGGCTCGTTGTCCATGGGATTCTCCAGGACGTGGAGTGGGTTGCCATGCCCTCCTCCAGGGGATCTTCCCAACTCAGGGATCGAACCTGAGCCTCTTGCCTCTTCTGCATTGGTAGATAGGTTCTTTTAGTGCCACCTGGTAAGCCCCTAGTAAAGGGATAGAGAAGGCATATTTGCCTCTGATAGCTCCCTAGCTTCCTTCCTACAATGAACAGGGAGTAATTAATATATGATAAATTGATTTCAAGAAAGCAATTAGCTGGGCCTTGTATAAGTCTGTCTGTGTTTGGACTGCACTGATTGCCTGTTCAAGGCAGGATGACTTATGTGAGGCCATAGGGAAGAGAGGGAAGAGAGGTCAGCTGATCCCCTACATTCAGAGAAAAAATTTTACAAACGCAGTAAACGTCTGAGTAATTGTGGAATTACTTTATACACCAAAAAGTGATTTTGTCATAGTGGCTGATGGTCAAAAAGCATCACTGAGTCATTCATTTTTTAATATTGCTTTTTTAATTTTAATTTTTTGCCACATCATATGGCTTATGGGGCCTTAGTTCCCTGATTAGGGATCAAAACCATGCCCCCTCCTGCAGTGGAAAGATGGAGTCCCAATCACTGGACCTACAGGAAGTCCCTCTGAGTCTTCTGCCCACTGCTTCGTGCGGCCCTAGTGGTAAGGAACCGACCTGCCCATGCAAGAGACATAGAAGATGCAAGTTTGATCCCCGGGTCAGGAAGACTCCCTGGAGGAGGAGATAGCAATCTACTCCGGCATCTTGCCTGGAGAATCCCATGGACAGAGGAGTGTGGCAGGCTGTAATCCATGGGGTTGCACAGAGTCTGACAGGACTGAAGCAACTTAGCACACAGGCACACACGCAGTTGCCTCTGGTCCTGTCTCTCCCTCATCCACTGTGGAAGACAGAGATGTCCTAAAGACACCTTAATCCCCTGCTGAAACATGGGGGAACTGTTCCCTTCTTCCCTCTGGGATTTCAGTATCATTCCCAAAGTACTAGTTCCAGGGAAGGTCACTCACTGTATGTCATGATCCCCAAGGTAGCTGCCTGAGCATGAGTCACGTTCTCCATCCTGGTCCCTTCTAAGCACGGCCCCTCTCAGGCTGCTGGACATGTCGTACCCTTGGCACTAGAATAGCCCTTCACAATAACAATGAAAACTGTTCTCACCAGAGAGCATCAGAGCCCGTGGAAAAGATGGTGTGTTTATTTTAATGTTTCCATATCTCTTCAAGTTGAAATACCATGAAGGCCTCAGAACTGGTCTCCCCAGCCTTCACTCAAGAATGCATTGTCTAAGAGGTTGTGCGGCTCCATCAACTGATTTATATCTTACAGAGGGGGCAGGTCCTGAGCGTGGTGTCAGAGGTCCCCAGACTTATTTAAATAAGACTGTCTGGCTTCTGAACTACGGTTTCCTCACCAGTAGGATGGAGATAACACTACCTAGTTTATGGAGTTATCAGGCTCACAATGTATGTGAAAGTATGTTGTAAGGCATAAAATCCTAGGAAGATGTTAGAGCTTGTGATTTATGCTGGTCATCATCATTGAGAAAAGGATTCATCTCCATGGTGATATTTATTGAGCACTTACTATGTACCAGGAGGCGCTGGGGAGGGAGAGGTTTCAGTCCCTGTACGCATGAAACTTAGGAAGGCTCATCCCTCCAATATAGAGGCAATGTTTCGAGGGCCTGTCCTCCCAGTGTCAGTCCAAGGGGCAGCTTGTCACAAAGCTCTAAAAAGGAGCTCTCCTATAGGTGAAATAGATGTGTGCAGACCTCTTCCTGACCCTCGGGGTCTCCAGTCGAGTGCTATAGCCAAGCAGCAACACAACTTGCTTTCTTCGAGGAGAATTCCTGGGGTGTCTAAGAGTCCTTGAAAGGAATTGAGAAGTGTTACCAAGTTTCCGCTGTCAAACATCTTCTGGCAGCAGTTACTCCAGGACGCTGTCACACGCTCTGTGGTGCATTGTGTGCGTTCTTTGCTGGTAATCTTCCTGTCCGTGTACACAAAAAAGCTCAATTAATTTATTCCAGTGAGATTATAAAACTGGCTGTTTTCTCAGTTTTCTGACATGTGAAATCTTTCTGATATGTTGTCTAGGCTTTAAGAATAGTCTAATGAAACCAATGGAATATGACAAGAAATGGAATATGGTCAGGGACATAAGACACACCTCAACCTGGTAAAAGGTATTCCCTTGATGTTAGGGCATCCTTGAGTACATGCAGGCAAACCCCATGCTGGTGCTGGGGAAAGGCTCCATCTCTCTCCCTGAGTTTGCTGCTTATTTCAGTCTGGTTATGCACTGTGGTGCCCTGGGAGTTCTATTTGCTTCCACTCTAACACATTTAGAAGCACGGGCTTATTCAAAGGGGATTCCCTGGTGGCTCAGGTGGTAAAGAGTCTGCCTGTGATGCAGGAGACCCAGGTTCAAACCCCGGGTCAGGAAAATCCCCTGGAGAAGGGAATGGCAATCCACTCCAGAATTCTTGCCTGGAGAATGCCATGGACAGAGGAGCCTGCCGGGCTGCTGTCCATGGAGTCACAAATAGTTGGACACGACTGAGTGACTTTCAAAAAGCTTTTGAAGCTTATTCAATAAGCTCTTCTTTAAAGGATACTTAGTAAATGCTGTTTTAAGAAGTGTAGGCCAGCCCTTGGCTTAGAACTAAACAAAGGTGTTGGTCTGTGCCATCTACACATCCACCTCTGAGAAAAGAGAGTGGGGAGAGCTTCAGAAAGTGCCCGAGTTTTGACCCCTACCACCAAGACTTTGTCTTTCCTTTTTAGAAATTTATTATTTTTTAAATATTATTGATTTGTTTCTGGCTGCACTGGGTCTTTGTTGCTGCGTGTGGGCTTTCTCTAGTTGCAGCGAGCAGGGGCTACTCCCTAGCTGTGTGCAAGAGCTCCTCTTGCTGTGGAGCATGGGCTCTAGAGTGAACCAGCTTCAGTAGTTGTGATGCTTGGGCTTAGTTGCCCTATGGCATGTGGACTCTTCCTGGATCAGGGGTCAAACCAGAGTGCCTGCGTTGGCAGATGGATTCTTAGCTACTGGACCATTAAGAACTCCACCACTAAGGCTTCTGAAGGCTTAGAAAGATAATAGAGCTGTAAGGCAGAACTAAAGCTTCCCCAAAGAGAAGAAACTTTTTTTTTTTTTCCCTTAAGAGTTCTCTTTCCATTCTCAAAATGACAGTGCCCCTTTCCTTTGCTCGGGTGTAAAGTAACTTGGGACCAATTCGATTCACTCTGGAGATCCTGCCTACTACTATTTAACCATTTTCTTTCCCAGTGTCCCTACGAGCAGATGGAACTGTGTACATACCTCTATACACCAAAGTCATGAGATTGAAGCTAGGTGGTAGGGCTTCTGTCAGATAATTAAATAAAAATAAGACACTCAAACATTTCAAGGTACTTAGCTGTGGTCTAGTTCTGCCTTGGAGAGTCTCACTTTAAAAGCTGTGTTTTCTCCTCTTGCAAATGGTGGCTCGACCTTTAACAGAAAGCTGCTTAGTGCCCAAATGCATAAGAATTCTTAAAACAAGCATAACACCTGCGGCTCCATTCCAGAACTCGGTCATGCCACAGTTCATCTGGATTCCTATAATTCCTGTATGTTCCCATATCTTAATTGCCCATAGCTGTGTTGCCAGTACAAACAGGATGGGGGAAGAGTCCACACCCTTAGTGAATACATCTACCAACCCTGAGAAAGCTCCATCTTTTGAAACTCTGGTATTCTTTGTAAGGTACTGAATGACCATCTTCTGAAATGCTAATAAAGATATCTGATAACTAAAAATTCCTCTCAAGCAATTCTTACTCCCTACCATCTTTCTAGTCAAGATTCAAGACTGGCATTTAGCAGAATAGTTCTGATTTTAAGACTCTGTGCTCTGCAAAATGAAAACACAGGTTCACCGAGTCAGATTTCACATCCATCTGAGCATATTTGAAATGAGTATTTAAATCAAATAAATACATATTGAATAGGGGCATACTGTAAAATTTGCACACAAAAAAGTCTCAGGGTATGAAACATAAGATAATGACATCTGTAAAATATAGGTTGTGTGGAAAAGACTGAAGACTTCTAATTTATTATGCACTAAAAACACATAGAAAAAAATATGAGTAGAAAGGTTAAAAGGGAGAGAGAATGAGAATAATTCACTGTTGGGATGCATTGATAAAAGTATAAGTTCTACAATAAGGAAGGTGATAATTCTACTCTATTCTGACTTGAGAATTATATTCAAGTTTAAGGGTCCAGTTTTAAAACAGGAGCAGAGAAGAGACCATCTGTGGAGGTAAAAGCCTCTCATAATAAAAAGAAATAGGAATGTTTGCTTAGAAAAGAACAGACATGGGGGCAAGGAGACATGAAATTGGCCTCACAATTTCTGAGTAGGGTCAAGTGGAAAAGGAAGTGAATCATCTCGTGTGGCAGCACCAGCCCCGGTAGACAGACCTTGGAGGTAAGCAGATCTCAGTCCAGCATAGGGAAGAACTCTTTGTATAGCGGGAGCTGTCAGAGACTGCAGCAGGTCACTGGCCTGAGCTTTGAGCTCTATGTCACTGAAGGAGTTCCAGAAGATACTGTCTTGTCTCGAACAAGACACTGCAGCAAGAGGGAATTAGATCCCAGGAACATGGAGAGAGTGCATAATAGATGCCAGGCAAGCCCTTTATGTGTTCTCATTTCTAAGTGCAATGAAGTTTCAGGGAGAATCAACATTAGCTGTATTAACTTTCCTTTTCAAACGAGATAATCCAGACCATCTCTTCCTCTTCACATGTCCTCACTCCCAAGTCATGAATTTAATACATCAGCAATCATAGCCTGTCCCACTTGGTGAAGTTGGTAAATAGCTTGCAATCCTAGCAGGGTGTGCCCGTCGTTTATTAGCTTAGCTCCAGGGCAGAGCAGCAAACCAGCACAGTGCCTCCAAGTAATTAGGTGATTGCCTGACAAAGAAGTCAGGCCACAAGCAAGAGGCTTACAGACAACACAGAGACATGAGCTCCCAGTACAAGACACGCAATGGCCATTATATGCATCACCGCTATAATTTTAGGAAGATTAGAGAAAGATTTGAAAGCTAATAAGAGACACTACACCCATTAAGCATGTCAAACAGTCCACACTAATCATCACAGAGCTCCAGGAAAAGTGCAGTTTCTGGAAAGGGGAATGTCTGTTTGTTCTGGGTTAGGAAAGCTCTCTACAGGGATGAGCCAGAATGTCCAACAGGGTACATTTTCATCTTTATTTTGCCAATGTTTTGTGTAATTCTGGCAAGATTTTACTCATTTCTCAATCTGCAGAAGAAGCTTAAAAATAAAAGGTGCCTCTCATCCATGAAGAGATTAAGGGTGAGATCCTACATTTCTAAGTTTACTTTGTTAGTGAATCAACGCTAATTTTTTTTACAAAATATTTATTTATTTATTTGGCTTAGTTGTGGCACGTGTGACCTTTGATTTTTGTTGCGGCATGCAGGATCTTTAGTTGCAGCATGTGGGATCTAGTTCCCTGACCAGGGATTGGACCCGGGTCCCCTGCATTTGAGAGTGCAGAGGGTCTTAGCCACTAGCTGCCAATTGCCTGCTTTTTGTTGACCATGTTGTGGCCATTGCTGGGTTCTAGAATGGCTGTGTGGCTACCTATGTCTTGAGGGCATTGGCCTCTTTAAAGGCCATTCAGTCCAGTTCAGTTGAGTTCAGTTAGTTGTGTCCGACTCTTTGCAACCGCATGGACTGCAGTACACCAGGCTTCCCTGTCCATCACCATCTCCCAAAGCTTGCTGGAACTCATGTCCATCGAATCATGACTGCTTTGCCCCCTATTTTTTAGAGGGAAAAAAAAGCACAGATTGAAGAAAAATAAGCAGAGAGAAAGTGGAGCAATGGAAGGAGAGAAGACAAAGAGGGAGAAAGATAAAAATAGAGTTTTATGAATTTAAAGATGAGACAATGGCAGAGAAGAGTGACTTTGATCCCTTAGTCCAACCAGGAGAGCCTCCCACCGTGATGTCATTCCTAAGGAATGTGTCCCATTCTTGGTCCACCTGCCTGCGCAAGTGGATCCAGATGCCCTCTTCGTACACAATCCTGAGCACAATGAGAAACGTAGAGAAGTCAGAATGGAATAGGTGTCTCCATGTAAGTGGAGTCTTATGAAGGTGATGGAAACTTTGGAGTCGAAGCTAGGAACCCTGTATCCGTCATAGTTCAATAAAACCAGCCACCCTGGGCTGGCATCATTGTGATTTTTACTTTCTTTCTTTTTTTGGCCCTGTGTAAGAAGGGGCCCAAACAGTTCTGCTGACAGTGTGCACAGTCTCAAATAGTTGCTAGATGAGGGCCAAGTCACATACGCTGAGGCTGACACAGTTAGACTCCGGACTTCCAGCAGCATGACAGGTCTGACCCATCTGCCTCTCCAAGACACCCAGTTCCCACCAAAAGTGCTCCAGGGCTGGGTTACACTTAGTAGGAGGGATGGCCAGGGAGAAAATCAGCAACCGCTGGTGATGCGCTGTTTATTCCTCAGTCATTTTGTATTAAATTGCTGGGACTTGAGTGTCAGCAGTGCTTGGGCTGTGGTAGTGAAATCAAATCCATCTCCTGTGTGCCAAGACAAATTGGAGAAAACCCCTGAACACAATTGTCTTGGTTTCTTGCTGGCCGTGTCTATGTGCACACAAATAGCAGCTCATTCTTGCCCTCTGGCCCTGTGGCGTGTTGCTTGTCTTGTTGCACCGCAGAGGATGTCTAAGGAACCCCAAACTACTTCTCTCAAAGCTCAGGACATCAGGAATGACGAGTCCTCATCAAGCGCTGTTGAAAATCCGTGTGGATCTCTGCAGAGCTTCAGGGAACGTACAGTCATTACTGGGAAGAGGGATCAGAAGTTTGTTCTGTTTATTTGAGGAGCTTGGGGATGAGAACCCGTGGATGCTTCCCAGGCTCGAGGCATCATGCATATCTTTATGGGGGTTCAAAAGATCGTGGGCCATCCTGACCTTAGCACTGTGTCTTTTATGGGGGAGCTTTTGCACTGAGCAAACCACAGATTGCCATATCAGGACCATTCTTCTAAGGACCATCAATAAAAATACTAGGCTTTGCATTCAAGTTTCTGGAGCTTTTAATAAGTCAAACAGTTGTACAGAAGTTACTTTCTTGTGCCCGTTTTTGCAATACAATACTCCAGTGAGTGTTGGTATTTCTGCCTGGAGTTGGATTCACGTCTTTGACTCGTGGGACTACTTTGCGCAGAAGGCAGGATATTGTGGTAAAAAGCCAGAGCTTTCAATTGACAGGCCAGCCTTACCTTGACCTTAGCCAGAAGTTATTTCGTTCTCCTTGCTTTTGATTTTTTTATCTGTGAAATGGGGATGGAAACACCTCCTTAGCAGAAATGAAGCCTGTAAAGCTATTAGAAAATGGAGAGGATTGTGAAATAAAATTCTGAGGCTGAGTTGAGACTGTTCTTTTCAGGGTGGGGATGGGGAAATGGGTGTATCTTCTTCATCCCCAACTAGTCCATGAGATGGAAGGGAGGGGAAGCCTAGCCAAGTGGATTATAGTCTACAGTGAACTTGTAGATTGTAGTCTAGGGCCTTCATGCATTCGTGCTCAGTCACTAAGTTGTGTCTGACTCTTTACAACCCATGGACTGTAGCCTGCTGGGCTCCTCTGTCCATGGAATTTCCCAGGCAAGAATACAAGAGCGGGTTGTCATTTCCACATCCAGGGGATCTTCCCGACCCAGGGATCAAACCTGAGTCTCTTATACCATCTTCTGCATTGGCAGATGAGTTCTTTACCATTAGCACCAATGGGAAGCCTATGGTTTTTTTCAGTGTTCCTCAAACTTTAGGGTACATAAGAGTTGCATAGGAGTTTGTTAAAACACAGAGCATTGAGCATTACCCCATGCCCACTCATGAGAGACCCTGCTATAGAATAGGATCTGTACATCCACACTAAACAACAGGGCCCTAGGATGCTCTGTAAGCCTCTTACAACTTCTCCCCTACAAAGGAATCTAGCTTGTATTTAAAATTCAGTAATGTACACCTTTGATACCATATATTAAATAGATAACTAATGAGAACCTACTGTATTGCACAGGAAACTCTACTTAAATGATCTGGGGTGACCGAAATGGGAAGGAAATTCAAAAAAGAGGAGATACCTGTATATGTATACCTGATTCACTTGGCTGTACAGCAGAAACTAACACAGCATTGTAAAGCAATTATATTCCAATAAAAATCAATAAAACATAAAATGAAATTCAGGTAACTAGTGAGAGCTTCCCTTGTGGCTCAGACGGTAAAGCGTCTGCCTACAATGAGGGAGACCTGGGTTCGATCTCTGGGTTGGGAAGTTCCCCTGGAGAAGGAAATGGCAGCCCACTCCAGTACTCTTGCCTGGAAAATCCCACGGATGGAGGAGTCTGATAGCTGCAGTCCATGGGGTCGCTAAGAGTCAAACACGACTGAGCAACTTCACTCACAGTGAGTGCTTCGGGCAGTAAGACAAACAGAACCTCTGGGCCTCTAACAATCCTTCATTCCCATGGTGTTGTTCAATTGCTAAGTCATGTCTCTTTGTGACCCCGTGGATTACAGCATGCCAGGTTCCTCTGTCCTCCTCTGTCTCCTGGAGCTTGCTCAGAGTCATGTCCACTGAGTTGGTGACGCCATCCAACCATCTCATCCTCTGCTGCTGCTTCTCCTTTTGCCTTCAATCTATCGCAGCATCAGGGTCTTTCCCAGTGAGTTGGCTCTTCTCGTCAGGTGGCCAAATTATTGGAGCTTCAGCTTCAGTATCAGTCCCTCCAGTGAATATTCAGGGTTGATTTCCTTTACCTGGGGTAGAGTCCCCAGTCTAAGTCTTTTCCACAGCATCAGTTCTTTGGCTCTCAGCCTTCCTTATGGTCCAACTCTCATATCCATACATGACTACTGGAAAAACCATAGTTTTGACTATAGGGACTTTTGTCAGCAAAGTGATGTCTCTGGTTTTTAATATGCTATCTAGGTTTGTCATAACTTTTCTTCCAAAGAGCAAGTGTCTTTTAATTTCATGGGTGGCACTAGTGGTAAAGAACCTGCCTGCCAATGCAGAAGACATAAAAGACATGAGTTCAATCCCGGTGTCAGGATATCCCCTGGAGAAGGAAATGGCAATCCACTCCAGTATTCTTGCCTGGAAATCCCACGGACAGAGGAGCCTGGCAGGCTATACAGTCCATGGGGTCGCAAAGAGTCAGACATGACTGAAGCGACTGAGTACGAAGCATATCTTTTACCTTTCATTTTGAACTACTGCCCTCTGACTTATCCTAGAAATTCCCTGAGGACATTGAGACCAGGGCCAGTTTCCCTTGAGGGTTCTGTGAGTGCCAGCTTCAAGAGAGCAGGTATTAGAAATTAAGGTCTCTTTCTTCTTCTTGGCCTCTGCTAATCTGCTTGCTTTGTTAACAGCACTGGCCTCTCCAGCTAGCAGCCAACCGGTACCTTTTAGCATGGTGGTTCTTAAACTTTGATGGTGCATCAGGCTTTCTTGGATACTGTGCACTTATCCCAGGTTCCCAGGTGAGGCAGATGCTGTGGTCCAAGACCACACTTCCAGAACCACTGCTTTAGTAAATGCAACGTATACTCAGGAACACTTGACCCACAATTCCAATGTCTGTCACACACTTTCCCCCCACTAGTTTTGTGGTGTAAGCAGCCCAATAGAGAATAGACAACAGATAGAGATGACTGAAGCACTGCCCCGCTAAAGGCTGAACTCTGGATGTCCTTGGGTACTTCTTTCAGGTTCCAAATCTCCTCTTTCTGCCAGAGCTCCTCACATATCGGTGACGTTGTAAGACCTTTCTTCGGTTTGTGCTTTTCACTAACTTATGTGTTAAACAGTTCTAATCTGAGCATCATCACGGGAGGTGGAGTTGTTTGATGCAGAGGGTGTTTGGTGGGAGGATAGAATTCTCTTGTCATCCTTTCTGATGGTCAGCATTGAGCACAACAGGTAAATATTAAAGTCTGGTGATGGGGAGCCTGTGAGTATAATGGTGACTGTCATTCCTCTCTGCAGCAGGCAGGAATCAAACACCCAGAGTCCTTGATAAACTGCCCCAGGACACTTTTCTCCTTCTCCTCTAATTCAGTTAGGTGGTAAGTGTTCTCTCTTTGTGGGACATTCAAAGAAGGCCCAAGGATCACTTAGCCCCTCTGTTGCAGGATGGAAAAGGGGATAGGAAAGGACCTTTTTTGAGAGGAAGTTTGTTCTAAACCCAGTTCTCGAATGTTCCATCTGCTCATTTGTGTGATCCTGACAACCTGAGTCAGTCCATATGAAGTGGGGGATTATTTACCTTGTTATATAGATGAAGAAATAGGCTCTGAAAGCTAAATGCTGTCTCTGTTGCCACATAGATAAGACTTTTTTGATTTGGGGTTAAAATTCAGGTGGCCTTAAACGACCCCCTGCATGCAGCCCTATAATTATATGGGACTGTACAAGGCTCGGTCCCTGCTGCCACTGAGTTGCATCTGATTGTGCTGTTGCATTGCCAGCCTCGGGTGACATTGCTGCCCTCATGCCCTATCTGAGATGCTTCGGGTATGGGTGCCTGACACCAGCTCTCTGGGGGGCAGGGGGCAGGGGTTCCAGCACCAATTCTTGGGAGGCCAGGAGTATGGAAGGGTGGCAGAGCTCCATGGCCCTACTCCAGCCTCGTTGTCCCAGTAGATGTCACATTCGAAGCCTAAATCCAAAGGTAAAATGATCAAGGTGTTCAAGACGGCGACCATAGAATATCAGATTCCAGTGTGAGCCTCTTCCGAGCTTGGGAACTGGTACAGCTGCCAAGACCACATGCCCATGAAGCCATCGGTGGGCCATGGGGAGCCGAAGGACCCTTAAGTGAAGATCGCTGACTGCAAGGTGCTAACATGGGGAGGAGACAATTTACAATGAGTTGATTAGTTATTTGGAACAGATGACAAGTCAACCTAGAATGCATGAAAGTAGCTTGTGATCAGCTGCTATCACTGGGCATTCTGTACACCAGTGGTCCCCAGCCTTTTTGGCACAAGAGACTGGTTTCGTGGAAGACAATTCTTCCAAGGGCTAGGGGGTGGGGAGAGCAGGGATGGTTTGGGGTTTATTCAAACTCGTTACATTTATTGTGTGCTTTATTTCTAAGGTGCTAGACTTTAGAAATCAGTAGTTGGACTTCCCCCTTTTTTCCCCTCTGTCTATTCCCCTAAGTGAGATGTAGCAGGGATTTGAGGTGAGGGGAACACTACTCATTGGGTGACATTCTGGAATCTCCTAGGTGCAAGCCTTTTAAAGACAGGAAGGCACATGGGATGGCGGCGGGTGAGGAGGGAGGGGACGTAAGGTAGGGGAGCAGAACCAGTTTGGTGGTCTGAAATCCACATTGCTGGCAGAAAGTGCATCTGATGGAACCAAGAAAGAGTGGGTCAGACATCAAGAGGAGAGTGCCAACTAGGTATGCGAGGGCAAGTTGGCAGAGGTCAAACCCAAGTCACTGAATACCTCACAATGGGGTAGAAGCTGAGTTGAAATACCAGAGGCCTTTAGAGAGAGCTCCCATTCCAAAGGGGGACACGAGTCCTTGCAGAAAGTGGAGAAAAAAGCTGCATCCCTCCCAGGCCGGATGGGTGGATCAAGCCATTAAATACAAGCATGGGAATGGAGCCTCAGCACCAGGCTAGGTAGAGAGGGGCCATGTTCCGCTCTTTGTACCTTGCCTCTGAGAGCTTCTATGAGGTAAGGACAGGATCATGAGCTGGGTCTGAGCAATTTGCTGTGACTTTTATTTTTTCCTCCAGTGCAGACATATTTGGGAAGTTGCTCGAGTACCTTAGCCAGGCTAGAGGCTGGTCACTCATAGCAGAGGACAACTGGGGACAGCTGGGACCGACCCTTAGGTAGTCAGTTCTTGAAGTTACCAGTCTTTATCCAATGAGCTCCTGCTCTTGGATGCTGCAGCAAGGGTTTGGGAAAGGCTGCTGTGTCCTGCTGGCCTGGTCCCTTTGTGGAGTTGTGAGACCAAAGCCCAGGCACTGGCAGAGAGGGAGGGGATACCCAACTGTCGTTTCACCTTCTCCGTGAACAGCTTCAACTTATAAAACAAGCATCAGATATGTGGATCTGTATTATCAGGCAGTCAAAACAGCCAACACGGTTATCATGACCAGATGGGAGGAGGGCTGATTGCCAGCTTATAGGGAGCAGAAGAGAACAACGTACTTAACTATCCAGCGACGCCCGTAAATATTTGCAAACACCCCTTCAAAGCTCGAAAGCCTAGGACCGGATCATTGGATGATTTGCTTAGAAGAAGGAGAAACAAAATTGACCTCCTGGTCTGAAGCAGCCGTAAAAAGCAAGTGTGTGTACGGGCAGATGACCAGAAAGGGAAAAAAAAATTGTTCAAAGTTTAATAAACACAAAAGAGAATAAAAATAAATCTCAAGAGCGCTTATTTACAAACTTGATGGAAGGATAAATTGGGGCGGCCGGGTGTGAACGCTGCATGTCTGTGGAAGTAGCGCAGGCCCCCGGGGTTGGAGGGTGGTTTCCACTGAAAGGAAGGGGAAACCAGCAAGGTTGTTTTTCTAATGACAGGAAACCCACCGAAGCAGCCTTGCCCTTTCAAGATGCTCTTTCCAAGCATGTTTGAAGCTTCTGCTTTCTGATGGGGAGGCCGTGAGAAGATAAATGCAGAAACTAGGCCTGTGGAAGCTACTGGCCAACCTGGAAAGTGTGTGAAGCCATCCTCCCAGGCCTCTCTGCCTGGATTCCCAGCCTATTTTCAGCTGAGCTGTCAGGATGGGACCAGCCTGTTCTGGGCCGGTCCCATCCTGGGCTGGTCATGTTCCAGAAGAAAGGTTGATTTCTTCTTTTTTTCTTACACAGGTGGTTGGATTTTTAATGGTATTGTCTGCCACACTTTACATTTCAATCTTAAAACAACCAAAAATGTCAGTAGGCGTTGCTTTTTTGCCAAAGGCAGATGCTGCTGCTGCTGCTGTCACTTCAGTTGTGTTCGACTCTGTGCAACCCCACAGACGGCAGCCCACCAGGCTCCCCCATCCCTGGGATTCTCCAGGCAAGAACACTGGAGTGGGTTGCCATTTCCTTCTCCAACGCATGAAAGTGAAAAGTGAAAGTGAAGTCACTCAATCATGTCCGACTCTTAGTAACCCCATGGACTGAGCCCACCAGGCTCCTCTGTCCATGGTATTTTCTAGGCAAGAGTACTGGAGTGGGGTGCCATTGCCTTCTCCAGCTACAGCAATGTAAATGCCAACTGTAGCAAATTTGGATTTGGGGGCTGTGACCAACATCACTGCAAATTCTAGGAAGGATCCCTCACTGGTAACTGAATGACATTTTGGTTCATCTCAGTATCTCATTCACAAATGATCTTACACGGGGCATGGACAAGTAATGTCAGTGCAGCTATCTTTTCAAACTGCTGTGCTGGGGGCTCCCATGACCTTTCTGCCTGGGTGGGTGTTCGCCTTCTGAAACTGTCCAGCAAATGTTTCACAGTAGTCATGCAGTGCCTCAGCCCCGTGTCTATGCACATGCGTTCTTTTCTCTGAAACCCGGATGCTTTAGATTTGGGGAGGTTTGTTTGTTTGATTGTTTCTGAGACTTTGGATCTACAAAGTTTCAGATCACACAGTCATTTGTGAAGCAGTCATCAAGCAGAGCTTGGTTTGAAATGCATCACTTCCCCAGGAGCTGCTTTCTGAGAGTCATGGGACATGGGGAAAGGATGGAGAAAAGCCTCTGTAAGGGGGGAGAAGTGCAGAGCTCTTAAGATGATGAAATGCTGGTGTGTTCCTAGCATTCAGTTTTTCAGTGTAATCATCCCAGAGCAAGGATTTCCCAGGAAATCATGAAAGGTATTTATTTCTATTTTAAGATCAGCAAGATGGTACATTTATTTAATAAGAAGCTAGTCTTGCCAATAACCAAATGCTTAAGTCTTTAAAAACTCCTGTTGATGACCAGCTATGCAAACAGTGGATATTTGGTGAACTTCATGTGTGCAGACTTCTAGTAGGTGCAGAAAAATATATGAAAAATACTGTCAGTCCTCAGGATTCTTAAAATTTCATTGAGGCGAACAAAATAAGCAAGCATAATAGCAAAATAATAAAAACATTTGTAAGTGGACTGTAGCCCTCCAGGCTCCTCTATCCATGGAATTCTCCAGGCAAGAATACTGGAGTGGGTAGCCATTTCCTCCTCCAGGGGATCTTCCAGATCCAGGGATTGAACCCAGGTCTCCCCCACTGCAGGCAGATTCTTTACCATCTGAGACACCAGGGAAGCTCCCCACCCATCAAAAGAAAACATTTGTAAGGGGCCATAAAAACTGAGAATGATTACGTTGTAATGAAGTGACATAATTGAGGAGGGGATAGAACATCATCGAACCACCAGAGTTGGATGCTACATTCCAGAATAATGAAAGTAAGTTTGTAGATTTTCAGAGTATTGTAGGAATATACCTATTCTACCTATACTATAGAAACTACCTGTAACAGCTGGCCTGCCCAGTGTAGATACTTAATAAATGAGTGTTGTATAGGTAGTATGGGGATAGAATTCAAACTTGCTTTGGTTTTGTTTTAACCCCAAGTTATATATCCAAAGGCAAAGACAGATTACCTTAAAATAACAGCAAAATTCTAGCAGCCCATGAACTTGAAATTGTCGTGGGCTGTCTGCAAATCTGTGTTTTTCATGGCTCAGAGCAGAAGGCATTGGGGTTGATTCTTTTTCTTCATTCACTAGGATAACCTCCCACCAGTGAACATGTATGCCGAATAAAGAATATTAAGATTGGACCTGGTATCACCACTATGTGTGTGTTTTCATTCAACAGTCCTCACCCTAACTTCACTAGAGGGTGTATTTGGTCCTATGTGTGTCAAGGACCAAATTATAGAAGCCAAAAAAGATGCAGTCCATGAACCTGGAGAGAGTAGAGTGTTTGGGTGCCAAAATTTCAAGGGAAAAAATACATGGGCAAACTGCTTGCCATTAGGAGCTATTTTCTTGGCACATTTGATTAAAGTGTATGCAAGCCTGACAGCTTTCTCCAGGCATCAACTGTCATGAATTTGTTCCAGTTCATAACCATTTAGGATTTTCCACCACTCCGTCAACTTTCAAAGAAGAGGGTTAACTTCGTGCCCTCAAATGGAATTGGAAGTGGTTTGTTAATCCCTTTTAATCGACTACTCCTGTAACCAAATGCACATGTTTATTTTTTTTTCCTAGTTCAATTGTTAATGATATTAAATTGGCCATTGGAAACGAAATCATTCTATAGATATTTCCTGTATGGTTTCTTAAAGCTGTCTTAAGAACCTGCTGCAGGGTCTTTTGTGAGAGAACAGTGGATTTTTATCATTTTCAATGATTGCCCTAACTTTTTACAGATGCCATCCCGCCCACTTTCTACAGACCGTACTTTAGAATTGTCCGATTTGACGTCTCCTCGATGGAGAAGAATGCTTCCAATTTGGTGAAGGCCGAGTTCAGAGTCTTTGTTTACAGAACCCAAAAGCCAGAGTGCCTGAACAACGGATCGAGCTGTATCAGGTAATTTTGTTTGGGTTGTTTGAATGGACAATGAGTTTTAAGTCTTAGGGTAAAGGACTTACTACAGACTGAGATATTTCTGAACTGATACGTCATTTTCTACACTCACAGTCATGAGACAGGCCCTTATTTGTTATTCCTCTCATAGTGACAGCTTATTCCTGAGTTGCTCAGGAAGGCAGAACCTTTAATGTGAAGGGGGGAAGCTCTGAGCGTAAATGGCTGGAATGACCAACCTCTGGAAGGCTCCAGTCCTGAAATTCACCCCCTACTCTGGAAAGTCAGATGGTGCAAGACCAATTCCGCCCTAAGGAGAGAAGTCAGCTACCTTTCTTTTCTCATCTGATGGCCATCTCTTTCTCCTTTTCTTCCCTTCTGTTGTCTCCTCTCCATCCTTGTTACTCTCTTTTTTTCCTGTCTTTGCTACCTCCTGTCTCTTCGCTAACCTCATCCAGCCTCCTCTTCCTCTCTGGTTCTACTCAGGCTTTCCAGTCCATCCCCCGCCAAATGCACATCCTCTGTTCACCTCTTCCCTCCATTATTTCAGGCAGCCCTGGCATCTCACCTCCCTAAGATCTCATCTTATCATCCTTATCTCATCTCACTGGGCATCAGTGTCAAAGATGGTGATGGTGGTGGTGGTGATGATGGTGATGAATGATGGTGGTGGTGATGATGGTGGTGATGATGGTGGTGAGGATGATGGTGATGATGGTGATTAGTGATGGTGATGATGATGGTGGTGATGATGGTGATGAATGATGGTGGTGAGGATGATGGTGGTGAGTGATGGTGGTGGTGATGATGGTGATTAGTGATGGTGGTGAGGATGATGGTGATGATGGCAGTGAGGATGATGGTGATGAATGATGACTGATGATGGCGGTGGTTAGTGATGATGGTGGTGAGGATGATGGTGATGATGGTGATTAGTGATGGTGATGATGATGGTGGTGATGATGGTGATGAATGATGGTGATGATGGCAGTGAGGATGATGGTGATGAATGATGACTGATGATGGTGGTGGTGATGATGGTGATGAATGATGGTGATGATGGCAGTGAGGATGATGGTGATGATGGTAGTGATGATGATGGTGATGAATGATGACTGATGACGGCGGTGGTGATGATGGTGATGAATGATGGTGATGATAATGGTGGTGATGATGGCAGTGATGATGGTGGTGAGGATGATGGTGATGATGGTGATTAGTGATGGTGATGATGATGGTGGTGATGATGGTGATGAATGATGGTGATGATGGCAGTGAGGATGATGGTGATGATGGTAGTGATGATGATGGTGATGAATGATGACTGATGACGGCGGTGGTGATGATGGGATGAATGATGGTGATGATAATGGTGGTGATGATGGCAGTGATGATGGTGGTGAGGATGATGGTGATGATGGTGATTAGTGATGGTGATGATGATGGTGGTGATGATGGTGATGAATGATGGTGATGATGGCAGTGAGGATGATGGTGATGATGGTAGTGATGATGATGGTGATGAATGATGACTGATGACGGCGGTGGTGATGATGGTGATGAATGATGGTGATGATAATGGTGGTGATGATGGCAGTGATGATGGTGGTGAGGATGATGGTGATGATGGTGATTAGTGATGGTGATGATGATGGTGGTGATGATGGTGATGAATGATGGTGATGATGGCAGTGAGGATGATGGTGATGAATGATGACTGATGATGGTGGTGGTGATGATGGTGATGAAGGATGGTGATGATAATGGTGGTGATGATGGTGGTGATGATGATGGTGATGATGGCAGTGAGGATGATGGTGATGATGCCAAGTTACTGAGAGGTGAGAGATGTTCTTAACAGCTTATTACTCATGTGGCATCAGCATGACCCAAGATCTTTAGGGGATTCTGAAGCACATGAAAGCACTGCTCTGAAAGCCCTGAGTCTAGTAGGGGAGGCAGACGTGGTCATAGTTGAGTATGTCATAGTGTCATATAAATACAGTATGTAGGGGGCAGTGTTGGAAAGATTTCACTGTGGACTTGATGTTTGGGTGGGGCCTCAAGAAGCGTCTGTTAAAGCAAGATGAGGGATGGTCATTCTTGACAGGAGTCACCTGTGCAAAAACAGGGTCTCCTTTGACGGAGCCTGTAGAAGATACTATAGAGATGGTGCTCAGTGCTAGGGGGTGAGGAAAGACTCAGGGAGAGGGTTGCCCTCCAGGGAAGGTATGTAAAAGGAGATAAACAAGGTCAAGAACAGACCCAAGAAACCCAATGTTATGGAGCAAACATGTGAGACAATATGACTGAGAAGTGGGCATATCTGAGGGAATGAGAGGAATTGACATCTGTGGGTGCAAACCCCTAATGTCCTGGACTGTAAATGTTTGGGAATTTGGTGAAGACTTTTCTTCGCATTTATTAGGAAAATGGGAAAATTATCATACAAATAAATGTTGGTTATGAAAGCTCAGAGGATAAAGTTAAAGCTGTTAAGAGTTTTCAAATACTAGTTACATGTGTGTTCATGAAAAGTAACTCTTACTTATTATAATGGATCCTCAGGTACCTTCCTTGGAGACCTTCAAATTTTAAGGCATGTTCTAAAAGCATCAGACACAGTCACCTTTCTGTGTACCAGACCCTCTGCTAAGCCCTTTATTAATATTATCTCTGTTCTCACAGCTCTGCTATGAAGTTTGCATGATGAGGCATCTTTTTTTTTCCCTCCCATTTATTGAGATATAATAGGCACATAACATTGTATTAGTTCAAGCTGTGCAATATAAGGATTTAATATATGTATATATTGCAAAGTGATCACCACAATAAGTTCAGTTAACACCCATTGCTTCACATACTCACACGTCTGTTTTTCTTTGTGGTGAGAATTGCTAAGATTTACTCTAGTAGCAACTTTCAAATATTCCACATAGTATTGCTAACTATGGTCACTATGTCGTACATTACATCCCTAGAACTTACTCATCCTGTAACTGGAAGTTTGTGCCTTTGGACCACCTTCACCCATTTAAAATATTCTTTCTACTCCTCTATTCTTTATTTTTACCGAAGGTGCTGAGTCACAGAGAAATTAAGTCCCTTGGCCAGAGTCACAGAGCTAGGAGGGGGCAGGGCTGGGATATAAATCCAACTCTGACTCCCAAGTGCTCACTCCTCACCACATTTGCTGTTTGTAGCAAATCCTTTCCTACCTCTTTGCCTCAAAATCAGCCAGAATAGAAGAAAAATAAGAGAAACTAGGCCGGCCAGAGGGTGGAGTGATATTTGGAGGGAAAGCAAAGACTGAGTTCTCTGAAAAAGCAGCTTGATCAAAGTTACTCAGAGATATTAAAAGATGATTTGAAAATTAAAAACATGATTCCCTGTCTCCTTTTTCTTTTTTCAATTAAGACGCTCTTACATGCCTCCCTGTACAGATGGATTGTGCTCTCTGGCCCTGTTTTAATTATGTGACATGTGACTTCAGTTAATTGAAGGCAAGGTTTGCTAGGTTTTGTTGCCTGTAACGTAAGCTGCTAAATCACTATTATTCTTTGGCTCCTGACTTTTTGCCCTGAGGTGTGACCTCTGATAGTGGAATACTGATGGTTTGTCTTCCTCATAGAGGCCGTCTCATCTCCAGGAGGGGATCTGTACTTGGAGGCTGGAATTTAGAGGACTTTAATGAGTCCTCAAGGGATGTGTATATTCCCAGAGGTTACTGCAGCCCTGGCCGCCCCATGACATGAGCAGCAAGCTCTGTTCCAATTAAAGTCCCCAATTTGGAAAAGATGGGGCTTCTCCGGTGGCTCAGCAGTAAAGAATCTGCCTGCTAAGCAGGAGACACGGGTTCTATCCCTGAGTTGGGAAGATCCCCTGGAGAAGGAAATAGCAACCCACTCTAGTATTCTTGCCTGGACAGAGGAGCCTGGCAGGCTAAAGTCCATGAGGTCTCAAAGAGATGATTTAGCGACTGAATAACAATTGGAAGATACAGCTCAAGATGGAAGCCCATTGAATGGAGACTGTGACCTTGGGTTTGTTCAATGCCACTGAACACAGGAATCTGGGAAGGAGATAGTTTTAAGGAAAATAAAGAAGACTAACATCTCCTTATCTATCTGGAGCTCAGCTATGTTGCAATCTAACCTCCTGAAACACAGCCAAGGTCCAGAATTAAGTCAGAGAGATCCCTGAACACCTTCACAGAAGACACAGCACACGTGCAGCTGAATCATTGGAAAGGCAGCCTTTGGTCCTCTCTGGGACCAAGAAATTTGAAGCACTGGATAAGAAGCAGCACTGGAGGAAGACACTCTGACAGGAGGAGGTGAACCTGTAGACTTGCAGTGTCTGCCAGTGTACCCCAGTGATGCTGCTTCAGATCAAGTCACAGAATGCAATGCCTCTATGGATACTTTTCCTAAATCTTACCCTGTTTGTAGTTAACCCAGTCTTTGTCTCTGTGGCATCCTGCCTGCCTTCTGATACCTGCTGTGGCCTCATTGAAAATCCCATTTTGGCTTGTTTTTCTCCAACTTTCCACTTGTCTTCAGTGCATTTGGAAGTCTTTGCAGCCTTCAGTGGTAAAGCTCCCTGGTATAAAACTCCCTTCTGTCGGGGGACAGAAATGGATGCTTATGATAACAGCCTTGAATTACGTAGGTGAGGCTAAATTATATTCAGGTAATAACTTGAACCCATGCCATAAAATGCTAGAGAGTTTTATATCCAAAATTGCTTATTTTTCAAAATTGCTTTGAAAAATAAAAGACTTAAATGGACAGATCTTTAGCTGTTTGGAGAGCTCAGCTACTCAGAAGGACAAAGCCTCTGAAATTTCTAGATGCCCTTTGATTACTGTATTACTTAACACACATAGCTGACAGCCTAATTCCTAGAGGAAAAAGATAGGATCACCAGGAAGAGGTTTTCAGGGTGTTTAGATGGTTATATGGATGATTTATTAGGATTATTCAGGATATTGATTTTAAGCAGGGGAAGAGTATGTGGGTGTGTGCTCATGTGTGCTCACACGTGGGTGTAGGAGATACTCCCCTACCTATAAAAGCTCTGGGGGAGCTTCTACAAGGCCTGCCCATGGCCTCTTTCCTGGAGATTCTGATTGTCCCTGGAAAGGAAAAAATTTCCCTGTGGACAGATGTGGTTTCCAAGAGCTCTCCTTGTGATTCAGATGTGGTCATTCATCATGGGCATCACAGATTTAAAACATATCCCAAGGTTGGGGGTCATTCTGTCCCATACTTATAGATGGTTACTCTTTCTAAAGTCAGAATCCCAGGCGGGAAAGACGTAAGATAGCATTTCTGGGAGCAAGCTCAGAGTTAGTTTCATCTGGGGTTCTGCATCTGTTGATTTCTCCCTGCCCGGGAGAGTCAAGACACCCGAGCTTCTGTGGAAATCATGTTTATTTGGCAAGGCGACTCTCTCCTTCCCCTCTCTACAGAATAGTCTGTCAGAGCCGTGATGAATGGTGGTAACATAAAACCGTCCTGTCCTCCTCCTACCCCTGACTTCTGTTATGTTCACGGACTCCAAAGAGCATATACTGGTGTGATCATGATATGATAGCAATATTACATGGAATAGGAAAGGGATAAAGCCTTCTGATACGAAGCGAAAGAGGAAAACGGAAATTTTTTTCCAAATAGCAGTGACCCTTACTGTATTTTTAGAGATCTATGCCAAAGGCAGCCTTTATTGAAATGTGCTCTGATAAAGCTCCAGTGCTTTGGGAATGTTTTTGAACCTACTAATATTTAGTAGAGCTCTCAGCCTTTTTGGAAGATTAATTCATCTTTATTTGATTAAATCACGCTTGTATTTATGATTGAAATCATGCCCAGAGTTATGAGAAGGGGAAAAATAGGAAAGAGGAATCTTCTTGAATTTGGATATCGCCAGCATGAGCAAGTGAATCTGCCACCTTGGAGTAAGCTAAGTCCTCAAATTTACAAGCAAAGAAATGAGTCACCAAGAAATTAATAAGTTATTTAAGAGTGTCTACGACCTTGTGGCCACATGGAACCACCAAGGAATACTTGTGTTTAGGGATGCTGACCTCCAAAGACCTTGGACCTTCCAGCTATTTATAGCTTCCTCTCACCAACTTATACCCTTTTCACACTTACTGCCCTTTTTTTTAAAAAAAAATTGAAGTCAAGTTGATTTATAATGTTGTGTTAGTTTCTGTTGTAAGCAAAGTGATTCAGTTATATATATACATATATATGTATATATATTCTTTGTCAAGTTCTCTTCCCTTACAGATTATCACAAAATATTGAGTATGCTTCCCTGTGGTGTACAGTAGATCCTCAAACTCTTAATTTACACCTGTCCCCCTCCCTTTTCCCTTAGGTAATCATAAGGTTGTTTTTTCTATCTGTGGCTCTGTTCACTGCTCATTTCAAACTTTATCACCTCTAGGATATAAGATTTGTACCTTTATAACTTTTGCAACTAGTCACTGTTTAACCGACTACCTCAAATTTTATGGCCTCAAATACCAAATTTTTATCGATTTTTAGGAGTCAGAAACTTGGACAGAACTGGGCTATTCTTCTGCTCCATGTGGCTTTGACCTGGGTCCCTTGATGGTGCTCAGGTGGCAGCTGGGCCGAGCTGGATGATCTGTGATGAATTTGCTTCTAAGCTAGGAGCTGGGATGGGACGACTGAGCCCTTCCTCCTCTCTAAGTAGTTTCAGGATGTACCCATGTGGTCTTCCCAGAAGAGGAGTCAGGCTTTTTTACCCGAGGCTCAGGGGCCCAGGTGTCCAAGGCAGAAGCTGCCGGTCCACTTAAAGACAAGGTCCAAACCTAGCAGAGCTTCCCTTTCACCTTATTCTATTGATCAAATGTGCTAGAACCCAGGCAAAATTCAAAGGGAAAGGAAATAGACCCCATCTCTTGATAGAAAGAGTGTCAAAGAAGTTGCACCCATCCTTAATCTGCCACATCAACACACTGTACAGAGTCATAGACAGAAAACTCTGAGTGAGCGCCTCCTAGCATTGATACCAGCATCAATGCCAGTCATCTAGCAATATGGAAGAAAAGCTATGACAAACCTAGACAGCATATTAAAGAACAGAGACATCACTTTGCTGACAAAGGTCCAGATAGTCAAAGCTATGGTTTTTTTCAGTAGTCATGTATGCATGTGAGAGTTAGACCATAAAGAAGGCTGAGCACCGAAGAACTGTACTTTTGAACTATGGTGCTGGAGAAGACTCTTGAGAGTCCCTTGGGCTGCAGGGATATCAAACCAGTCAATCCTAAAGGAGATCAACCCTGAATATTCATTGAAAGGACTGATGCTGAAGCTGAAGCTCTAGTACTCTGGCTACCTGATGTAGAAGAGCTGACTCATTGGAAAAGACCAAGATGCTTGGAAAGATTGAGAGCAGAATGGGATGACAGAGGGTGTGATGGTTGGATGGCATCACTGACTGATGCACATGAGTTTAAGCAAATTTCAGAGGTAGTGAAGGAGAAGGAAGCCTGGTGTGCTGCAGTCCACACTCTGCAAAGAGTCAGAGTTCAAGCTTGGTGACTGAACAACATAAATAATCTAGCCATATATATCAGACTCAGCTTGTGCCTTGAAGTTGCTTAGGGTCTGGTGGAGGAACAGATGTGTAAATGGTGTTTCAATAATACTGTCTTTCTTCTAATTGAAATATACCCAAGAGACTTCTAGTGCAAAATCTGGAGAATCCAAAGGAATGCCTCAGAACTCATTCCTTCCAGAAGGGAATTGTGAGAATTTGGCAACATCCTACCATCTTGGTTTGATTCCTTGGCTGGACAGGCAGATAATTCCAAGATAATACACCATCTGCCTGAATCAAGATATTTCTTTGAGCCCAGCAATACTTGTAGCAGAAATATCTGAATGCATCAGCTTGAGATAGAAGTAAGTTTGGTGAATTACTATACACAGTATTTTTTTTTCATCTGCTAGTTCACTAGTCACCCTTAATGAGACAGCATGGTGTAGTGTTCAGTGGTGTGAGTATTGTGATCTAAATTTTCTCAATAATTCCAGTTCACTTGCTGTTTATTGTAAGGATGAAATAAAACCATGTATATAACTGCTGGATGAAGAGTGGGCAGTCGATCTATGTTAGTTCCCTTCCTTGTCATCTCTTAGATTTTGACTTCTAAGTCTTTACTTCTTCCAAGAGGAAGAGCCTTTTACAAAATTACCTATCAAAGTCGGTTGCCAGATTATTTTTAGGTTAATTTATTAGCTTGAGGCCACTAAAAGAAAAACAAAAGCACTCCTTGATGCAGTGTGATGTACTGGGTTGATACATCATGAAACATCAGGAGAGATGTCATCTTCTCACATGGGGCTGGCGTGAGACCACAGAGGTTGCTGTCAGATAGCTTGCTAGAATACAGTCTGCTGGTGGTTCCCTGTTAATCAGTAGAAGATAAATGTGTTGGGGTGAAATGAGCTCAGTGGATTCCAAGGAAACAGATTTCCTGACCTTGGCCATAAGAAAGGCAGTAGTGGTGTTTATTTTTGTAGAGATGGAGCATTCAGTTTCAATTGAAGTTGCTGCTGCTGCTGCTAAGTCACTTCAGTCGTGTCCGACTCTGTGTGACCCCATAGACGGCAGCCCACAGGCTCCCCTGTCCCTGGGATTCTCCAGGCAAGAACACTGGAGTGGGTTGCCATTTCCTTCTCCAATGCATGAAAGTGAAAAGTGAAAGTGAAGTCGCTGAGTCGTGTCCAACCCTCAGCGACCACATGGACTGCAGCCTTCCAGGCTCCTCCATCCATGGGATTTTCCAGGCAGGAGTACTGGAGTGGGGTGCCATTGCCTTCTCCACAATTGAAGTTACCTTTGCCTTAATAAGGGACTCCCACCCCACCCACTCCAG
This sequence comes from Aepyceros melampus, assembly GCA_006408695.1. NCBI lineage: Eukaryota > Metazoa > Chordata > Mammalia > Artiodactyla > Bovidae > Aepyceros > Aepyceros melampus. Next base: position 145,681 of record SJXQ01000362.1, read on the forward strand.
TGCTCTTGCCTGGAGAATCCCGGGGAAGGCAGAGCCTGGTAGGCTGCCCTCTATGGGGTTGCACAGAGTCGGACACGACTGAAGCGATGCAGCAGGCTCAGCACCCCACCTCTACTGGATACTCTATCACAACTTTGATGAACAGAAATAAAATATAATCTGTCCTTCTGCTTTTCCTCATCCCTTTCTTTAATCCTTTGGATTTTATTTTATTTATTTTATTTTTTTGGACTATGCTATATGAGTGGGATCTTAGTTCCCCAACCAGGGATTGAACCCTTGCTCCCTGAAGTGGAAGCACAGAATCCTAACCACTGGACCTCCAGGGAATTCCCAATCCTTGGATTTTAATGCCTAGTTGGATTTGTGTTTAGACAGGCTTGTCGAATGTGATGATTTCTTATCTTTAGAGATCTCTTGCAAGGCTATACAAAAACAGTGGCTAAATCTAAGTCACATCCATTTATCTCTGGCTTCAAACTGTACAGTACACATGAAATGACTTTTCAGAGTTGCAAGTGAAAGCGTGACTTGATGGTTATGGAGCAAAATAAATAAACAAAGATTTTAGTGGGAAGGAGTGAATCACCCACCACTTTAAAAAACATCATATCTCATCTCTAAAAAAAAGATTTTAAACTATGCACACCCCTAAGGCTTTACAGTGAAAATTCAAAGTAGATGGCCTCAACTTGCTTTTTAAGGGACTCTAAAGCTGCAATTCAACCCTGAATATTCACTCGCAGGGCTGATGCTAAACTGAAGCTACAATAATTTGACCACCTAATGTGAAGAGTTGACTCACTGGGAAAGACCCTGATGCTGGGAAAGACTGAAGGCAAAAGAAGAGGGCAGCAGAGGATGAGATGGTTAGATGGTATCACCAACTAATTGGACATGAACTTGAGCAAACTCGGGGAGACAGTGGGGAACAGGGAAGCCTGGCACACCACAGTCCATGGGGTCACAAAGAGCCAGACACAACTTGAGTGACTGAACAACAAAACTGCAGAATGAAGGATGAGGGTCTTGTCATTGCGAGGACCAGAGTACTCAACGGGGTTAATGAAAACTGCACCCTTTTCCTGATCCCAAGCTCATGCGTGTGCGCATGCACATATGTGCCATCGTGCCGCGCACACACACACGCGCGCGCACACACACACAGTTCAGCTTTCAGTTCCCATATTGCCCAAGGGTTTATAAAATATAAAGAGGTCAGCCAAGAAAACTGACTGTCTGTTAAATTAGACTTGCAAAAAGTGCCACTGAAAAAAAAAGTTATACTGTGCTCCTGTTGTCCAGAATTTTACAGCATACAATCCCCTTAATACTGATCCTGACTCTGGCGCCACATTGGAGACACACGCGGTATAGTAACCCACTTAAAAAAAAAGCCATGAGGTATAATAAACACTTTGTTTGCACAAGGCTATTAATATCTCAGGTCTTTGCAAACTGATCGAATGACATGCTCGCCTCGTAAGGAAATTGGATCGTTATCATTTGCATTAAATTATGACGTTACCCAGAGTCTAGGAACCCTGTGAGCAGACAGGACCCCCAAAGTGGTGCAAACAGCTGCCCTTCCCCACTGTATCAAAAAAAATGTTAACAATCATGCATTGTAACTAATTCTCTGTTCTTTTGCATAATGCGGTTCAGTAACCATGTTGATAATTATCACTAACATATGCATTACCAACCATGTGCAGGGCATTATTTTAAGTGCTTTTTAATGATTGATTCATTTAATCACTATAATAATCCTGTCATTATCTTAATTTTACAAATGAGGAAACGGAGGCACAGAGAAGTTGAGCAACTTGTCTAGGCCACACAACTTGGAAGAGACAGAGCCAGGATTTGAACCCAGGTGGCCTGGCTGCAGAGGCTGTGCTGTTGCTTACTTTATCCTACTGGTAGGAGGATCACAGGCTTCGGAGTTGGGCCGGTCTGGGTTCCAAGTGTGACTTTGGGGAATCTGAGAAAGGCACAGCACCGAAATGATTTCTCTATCTGTTAAAAGTAAATAAAAACACCTAGTTGACCAGGATTTTGTAAGGCATGAACAAATGCATGGAAATTCCTAGCACAATGAGTCTTACTCAATGGTTAGTATTATTGTTATTCCCAAAGAACTGATTTTGAACTTTTATGAGAAACCATTTCTTACATTTGCAATCTTTTCAAAATCTCTTAGTAATGAGAACACTCACCTTAGACCCAAGCTCTCCGGGTCCTGGGTGTGCAGTGGCTGTCGCACGAGTTTGCTTCAGGACTTCCTTAAATAATATTTTCAACTCACTCTGCAGGTGGTGGTCTCATTCAATTGCTGGTGAGTAGCTCTGGGTAGGAAAGAAAAGGAACATTGCAGCCAGTTAGCCCTGGGTTCACCTTTTGCCTTTTTTTGTTAATTAATATTAGTTTGTTGCTCTTACAAATCACTCATCTCTCTGAGCCTCAGTTTTTCATCATCCGATGGAGATACAGTTCTTGTCTAATGAGTTGCTGTGAAGGGAGCACCACTGTAGAGTGTCTGGCACATTGGCTGTGTCAAGAGTGGATTATTTTCATTAGGGTTTTGCTTGTCATCTAGAACTTGTTTATATTTCCCCTAGAGTGGGTTTGTGATCGTAAAACTACCCTCGATGATGTCAGTCATCTCTGGTTGGATGATGTCATTCATCTCTGGTTGGATGAGGTCTCCTCTGACCCATTTCCGGGGATCAGCAGAGCAGAGCAGGATTATGGGAACAGCCGAGGTGTTAGTGCTCCGGATGTTTGCTTTATCAGAACCCTGACGAAGCTCTGATGAGTGGGCTCTGTGATGTATCTGGCTTTTCTTTCTGAAGAAACCATTACAAAATGACCGACCCCAGTGAGGATGTCTTTGTACCTCTGCCTCACCACCACACAAATAGGCTCGATACCTGCTTCCTGTGTTGACTTCAGTAGTTTTATTTTCATCTTATAATTGTATGCCAATTTTTCTATAACTCCACCAGGGTAAAAATTGTTCCAAAGAAGGATATATGTTTATTTCCTGGTAGCAAGTTATCAGAATATTTTGGGGGAACTTTTGCTTTAGAACTGTTTAGAACCTACAAATACTGAACTGTGAATTCTTTCAATGGGGAGGAATCTATATTTTTGAAAGATCCTGTTGATTCTTGAAAATGACCAAAATGGCCAGTTTTTGTTGGTTTTTTTTTTTTTTGAGAAATTTGTTTTGTTTCAGTGTTTCCACACTTTCTGTTTTTGGCTGTGCTGGGTCTTCACTGCGACATCCAGGCTCCTCTGGTTGCAGTGCGTGGGATCTGGAGCACGTGGGCTCAGGAGTTGCAGCCCATAGACTCTATGGTTGTAGCGCATGGACTTAGCTGCTCTGCAGCTTGAGGACTCTTAGTTCCCTGACCAGGGATCGAACCTGCGTCCCCTGCACTGGAAAGCAGATTTTTTTTTTTTTTAACCACCGGGCCACCAGGGAGATCCAGCCAACAAAGTTTTAATGAAAGTCAAAAATAAAAAAAGCTAAGTTGGTTTTCCTATGTGATTTAAAGTGTTTAAAGGATGGGTCCAAAATCCAACCACTTCTAACTTCTCTGTCTCTACTACCCTGGTCCCAGGACTTGGACTTTTTGTAAAGGCCTCATCTCACGGTTTGCCCCTGGCCCTGTTCAAGGCCATTTGCAACACGGCAGTGGGGCTGATTTCTCCCAAGAGGTTGCTTAGATCCAAATCTCCTGCCCAGAGCCCTGTCGAGGCCTCTTACCTCACTCTGTGTAAGAGCCAGCAGCCTTCTGGTGCCTCCTGAGGCCGTCCCTGACCCATTGCTCACTCGTCCCCCAGCCGTGACTGCCGCCACTCGAGGGGTTCTTCATCCTTCCCTCTCTGCTGCTCCTCACCCTGGGCTCACCTCCTCCTCACATCTGCAGCTGCTGTTCCTTCCACCCACAATGCTCTTTTCTGCTTCCCAGAAGCCTCTCTCTCATCATTCCTTCCGATTTTTCTTCAAATGTCACTCACTCAGAGACCTCCCTGGCCACCCTGTGTGATGTCTCAGGTCCCTCTTCCTAACATGTACCATCCCCGTTTTTCACTTTGTTTCTCCTCCATACCCATATCCTGTGGTACACTTGATCTTCTCTATCTTCATCTTATTTATGATCTTGTCTGTACCTCTGCGGATTAAACTCCCAGAACAGCACCTAATGCATAGATGATGCTCGACAAACATCTTTGAATACACTGAAGGAACATTTCAAAATAAGATTTAAGTACAAGTAACACTGTGGAAATAAGAGTGTAACATCATCAGGGGACTCTTGAGAAACATTGTTTATTTGGATTTGGAAATTCTGCTACAAAATGTTTTAACCATAGCCGTATAGCTATTTATGAAGAAAGAAACATGGATAGCTACCCATTTTCTGTTACTTATTCAGAGCTACTTCTGGTTAAGTGAATAATAACCATGTATATAAAATACATACATATGTATATAATAAATTAGTGAAATTGATACTCTTGGGTAACCCATCAACACGGTAGAAAAGACAGGCTCTTTGTTTTTTTCAGACTCATTACTTTAGAGTCACACCCCCTAAATTAAAGGGCTCAGCTGAATGTGAGCTGGGACTTGAATAGTACAGGTCACATGGGTTGTAAGGAGCCAGGAAGAAGGAGAGGGGGTTGGAAGTGTGTTCCCTAAGTATGTGTGTGTTCGTGTCGAGTTGCGGCCGGATTGGAAGGGGAGATTGAATGAGGAAATTAAGATATGACCTCAGAGAGCTTGAAGTTTTGTTGGCGGGACTCATTCACCCTGTGGTAGGAAATAACCAGGTCGTTATCAGCATCTTCTCTGTGGTTTGGCCCCAAGGACCAACTAGAGCTACGGTCTTGACTTTGTTTCCCTTCAGATTCCATCACTGATGTTTGAAAGCCATGTGCCTCTTTCCTTGCCTGTGAGGATGTGACTTGTGACTGCTTGAATCATTTTCTCTGTTGTGTGATTTACATCCAATGGTCTTGTGAATGCTGTTGCGCTGCAGAGCATCAGAGACTTTCTATTTACACAAAGGACTCCTTCATCCCCCAGACCTGTAGAGATGCGTTTGCTTGTTTATACCGATGTGCAGTCAGCACAAAGCCCTGTGTATGGAGACTGAAAACAAGCGAAGGAAACAATAGGGAATTATGAGGTGTTTCCATCAAAGAGGAGAGGCTTTCCTGTGTGTGTGTGTGTGTGTGTGTGTGTATGTGTGTGTATTGGCTTCCCTGGTAGCTCAGCTGGTAAAGAATCTGCCTGCAATGCAGGAGACCCTGGTTTGATTCCTGGGTCTGGAAGATTCCCTGGAGAAGGGATAGGCTACCCACTCCAATATTCTTGGGCTTCCCTGGTGGCTCAGATGGTAAAGAATCTGCCTGCAATGCAGGAGAACTGAGTTCAATCCCTGGGTTGGGACGATCCCCAGGAGAAAAAAATGGCAACCCACTCCAGTATTCTTGCTTGGAGACTCCCCATGGACAGAGGATCCTGGCGAGCTACAGTCCATGGGGCTGCGAAGAGTTGGACACAAATGAACAACTAAGCACGTATCTGTATATATATTAATATATTGTGTATGTGTATGTATGTATGTGTGTGTATATATGTGGGGATGTACATTCGTGTGGTGCGTATGTATATGTGTAGCTTGCAAGTATCATTCCGTAAAGGTCATTAAAGCCCTCTGTATACCATACTTTATTAATTGCACTTGGATCTGTATAACATAGTAGCATATCAATGTTCATTACTTTGGTCAGTAAAGAGAAAGAGTTAATATCAGACATAATAATGTAGATTTCTCAGCTCCAAAGAGACTACGTTGTCGGGTGAGTCTTCCTTTCAAAGTTGATATGCATTATAGTAGGCTTCTACTATACAGGATCTCATGAAGCTCTTATTGCTAAGTCGCTTCAGTCGTGTCCGACTCTGTGCAAGCCCTATAGACGGCAGCCCACCAGGCTCCGCCATCCCTGGGATTCTCCAGGCAAGAACACTGGGGTGGGTTGTCATTTTCGTCTCCAATGCGTGAAAGTGAAAAGTGAAAGTGAAGTCGCTCAGTTGTGTCCGACTCTTCACGACCCCATGGACTGCAGCCTACCAGGCTCCTCCATCTGTGAGATTTTCCAGGCAAGAGTATTGGAGTTCTTATGAAGTACAAATTCCTTACAGCCCTCTAGAGGGATACAGACACAGGAGAGCCATGGCAATTACAGAGTGTGGTGATGGGAGAAGGAGGCTAAGAGCTGGGTCTGTTAGGCCACTTTTCGAAAGATTCATGCAGTATGTGAGCTTGTTAGACACCCACAGGATGAGCCAGCGTTGCTCAAGGAGGCTGCAGTTAAACAGGGCTGGGGGGTTATGCCTCGTGGAAGAGAAGTCTTTACCCAATTCTGCTCTAAGACTCCACTTTCTATTACATAGAAATTCAGCTCTCTTGCTTTTTGTCATCATTTTCATTCCCACAATGAAATATATTAAGTAAGGTAAAATGCTGTATATAATTATTTACATTGTCTGGTGATTCTTTGTCATCATAATTAGACAGCGATAAAGATATATAGATACAGATGTCTATCTATGAAGTCTCTGTGAAGTGTGTGTCATATGTATGTATGAAATTCTGAGAAGTAGTTTCTATCACTTCTAAAAGATTGATTGTTCAGGGGCTTATATGTCACTTATCATATATGTCTTTCTAAGGAAGTCTGTTAGTCAATAAGAATTTACCAAAGTTGGACCATGTGAACTGCAGTGGAAAATACTCTTTGGAAGAATAAGAAAGTGCTTTTTGTTTTGAAGAATTTCCTAATCAGACAGCATTGGAAAATACCCAACCCTGTGTAATGTATGAACACCTACTATTATAAGCCTTCAAAATACATACATAGGCATTCTGACCCTCAGCACTTCAGAATGTGACCTTATTTGGAAATAGGTGCATTGCAGATGTAATTAGTTAACATGCGGTTATACCAGGATAGGGTAGTCTTCTAATTTTACATGGGCAGTATCCTTCTAAGAGGACAGCTGTGTGCACATGAAAAGATGTGCAACATCCCCAATTATTATTAACAGAGAAATGCAAGTCAGAACTACAGTGAGGTGTCGCCTAACACTGATGGCCCTCAGAATGGCCATCATAAAAAAATTTACATATAACAAATGCTAGACAGAGTGTGGAGAAAAAGGAATCCTCCTACACTGTTGGGAATGTATATTGGCACAGCAGCTATAGAGAACAGTATGGAGGCTCCTTAAAAAACTAAAAATAGAGCTATCATATGATCCTACAGTTCCACTCTCGGGTATATATACAGAGAAAATTCTAATTGGAAAAGATACGTGCATCTCAGTGTTCATAGTGGCACTATTTACAATAGCTAAGACGTGGAAGAACCTAAGTTAACATTGATACATGAATGGATAAAGAAAATGTGATACAGTGATATATACAATAATATATACAAGATATATACAACAGAATATTACTCAGCCATAAAAGAATGAAATAGTGCCATTTGCAGCAACATGGGTGGACCCAGAGTTTATCATACTCAGGAAGTGATGGTTTATGTTTGCCTGACTTCAAAGCCTAGTGTAGGAACCTTTTCCCTACACTAATGATTTCCAAAGGCACTTGGCAAGCTCCATGGGTTTTTCAAAGAATTCTAAGGAGCTACAGAGGGTATGGAATGTCTTCATTACCTGATGAAGATATTGGATGCATAGTGATTGGTACTATGGCAAGGATAGTTGAGATGCTGAATAGCAAAGTTAAGGTTCAGAGAGATTCTAAAGTGCTAAAACCCAGGTCAAAAAAGAAGTTCAAAGTTACTGGAGACATATATCTAATTTGCATTTAGATTCAAAAATGAACTGTGTCAGCATATACTAGAACAGTAGTTCTCTGAGTAGTTCCAAGACCAGCAGCTGGTGCATCACTAAGGAAGATGTTAGAAATACAAGTTCTTGTGCCCCTCTAATCCCTATTAAATCAGAAGCTCTAGAGATGTTTTAATAAGCCCTCCAGTTGTGTCAATGCAGGCTGAAGTTGGAGAACCACTGGCTAGAAAAACCAACCTCCTTCTCTCCCTTCCTTCATTTCTTTGTCTTTATTCAATGTCATTCCAGAAAGGACTTGGGGTGGAAAATCTGACTAAATGGTTTGTGTAAGAACAAAGGTTTTATTTTATGAAAAGTTTAGACTCAGTGGTGTGATGCGGCTGCTGCCAAAAATAGAGTTGGCATTGGAAATAGTGACCAGAACAAGGGAAGCAAGAGGCAGCCCTCTCCCCATTTGGCATATTCTCTATATTTGCCAGATTGCACTAGACTGTACCTGGAGTTTGTTGAGGAACTGATTTTCAGAGGGATATTGAAAAGGGGTTGGACAAGGATGGCAGAGCTCCACAAACCTTGTCTTGAAGGAAGAAACTGAGGAAAGTCCCCTCCTATGATGGGGGGCTGACATAGAGAAGAAAGAGAACTTGACATCTTGTTTCAGAGGGCAGAAAACATAACAGTGTTGGAAAGCCCATTCCACTGGTATGAACAGGGCAAGATGTTTCCAGGCTTTTTCTGCAAGGTGTTGGCAATCCAGGTAAGTCCCTCAGGCTTTTTCTCCTCCAGCTGTAGTATTTAGATGATAAGGGCTAGAATGTCCACTCCACAGGTGTCTGTGAAGACTGAGAAATGTGACAATGTTTCAATATTTGAAAAACTAGATAATTGTATGATGATGAACCAATGGTACTGCTATTAACTAAGACAAGTTGATGGAAATTTTAAGTTCAAGATGAAGAAAAATTTCAACCTACCAGTTGACCCAAAGAGGGATGATCTTCCTCAACAAGTAGCAAGTTCACTGTCATGAGAGGTCTTCAGATCGAGACAGAGGTGTTACAGGATGAATTGTTTTGGTTTGGAGAGATGGCCCCTATGTGCCTCTCTGACGCCTGTATTTCATGAAACAGAGATTAGTGACTCAAGGTGAGGTAGATCTAAGAGATTGGTGCTTGGAGCTAGCGGAATGAAGGTTTAATTTGGCATTGCCTCGTCACTCTGTGCAGGCCAGTACATGCCACAGCAAACGTTTTAAACACTGAAATGCATTTAAACCTTAAGTACATTTAAGCATTAAGTACATTAAAAATCAGGCTTCCCAGGTGGTGCTAGTGGTAAAGAACCTGCCTACCAATGCAGGAGACATGAGGTGCAGGTTTGATCCCTGAGTTGGGAAGATCCCTTGGAGGAGGGCATGGCAACCCACTCCAGTATTCTTGCCTGGAGAATCCCGTGGACAGAGGAGGCTGGTGGGCTATAGTCCATAGGGTCGCACAGAGTCGGACATGACTGAAGCAACTTAGCACGCATGCACATTAAAAACATTTAAAAAGTTCATCCATGTCTCTACAAATGAACCAATTTTGTTCCTTTTTATGGCTGAGTAATATCTCTTTGTATGTATGTACCACATCTTCTTTATCCATTCCTCTATCAATGGACAAGTAGGTTTTTTTTATGGCCTGCTGCTACTGCTAAGTCGCTTCAGTTGTGTCCAACTCTGTGCGGCCCCATAGACAGCAGCCCACCAGGCTCCCCCGTCCCTGGGATTCTCCAGGCAAGAACACTGGAGTGGGCTGCCATTTCCTTCTCCAATGCATGAAAGTGAAAAGTGAAAGTGAAGTTGCTCAGTCGTGTCTGACTCTTCGCGACCCCATGGACTGCAGCCTACCAGGCTCCTCCGCCATGGGATTTTCCAGGTGAGAGTACTGGAGTGGGGTGCCATTGCCTTCTCCGTTTCCATGGCCTGGCTACTATAAATCCTGCTACAGTAAATATTGTGGTGCATGTGTATTTTTAAATTATGTTTTTCTCTGCATATATGCCCAGTAGTGGGATTGCTGGGTCATATGGTAGTTCTATTTTTAAAGGAACCTTCATACTGTTCTTCATACTGAGGAGGGAAGGAGGATGGAATGGATTGGGAAATTGGGATTGGAATATATACAATACTATGTTTAAAATAGATAAGTAATGAAAACCTACTGTATAGCTTACAGAAACCTACTCAGTGCTCTGTGGTGACCAAAATGGGAAGGAAATCCAAAATATAACCACACACACATATAGCTGATTCATTTTATTATATGGTAGAAACTAACATAACATAACATTGTAAAGCAACTATACTCTGGTAAAAATTAATTAAAAAAAGAAAAAAACATTAAAAAATTAAAAAGGAACAAGTTGGGCCCACACTAGATAACTTCATCTTCATTTTTCTCTCCTATGATTAAATCTCTCTTTCCATTAAAAGTCTGGTTGAATGAACCCCTAGGTTTTTCTATAGATCTATTGATGTCTGAATATGGGAAGTAAATTAGAACTCCCAATGCTTTCTTATAACTCTTTGCAAAGTTTCATAGAAATGGAAGAGGTGTCTTCTTTGGGTTCTAAGCCAAATCCTGAATTGATTTACATCATGTTTCCTTTAAGACTAAGATTTCCTCTGGCTATAATTCTGTATCTAAAGTTCTATTTCTTTTTTTTTTTCCCTTGCTCCTAAACTATTGGGTAATTGGTGACTTTTGCCTCTCTCCATTCCCTGATTGACTGGTTTCCAGTGTCAGAGAGATGAATGGATCCTTTTGTGCAAGGAGTTTTGTAATTTAGGGAAGAACTGAGAGCTTTGCCAAAGATAGTATGTGGGCATTCTACACATATTACAGATAATGTGTATATATCAATAACATAATGAAGGTACCATCAGGCATCACTGTGGGTGGTAGCTAAGTAAAAGACAGCTATATCTCATTTTTAATATATTAGAGACTCTCTTCTAATTTAGTCAACGACAGTTGTTGGTCTGTTATTTAAAGAAAAAAGTTAGTTAAAGCAAAAGCTTTAGAAAAAAAATTATAAAAACAAAATTGTGGGGAAAGCAGGAGGTAAACTTTTATTTTAACTTAAAATGTATATATGTGTGTGTATACATATGTTTAACACACACACACCCTAACACAATTTAAATGCTGAGTTTTTTGTAAAAGACCAAGGACTCTTCTTTGACTATGGCTCTCTCTGTTGCCAATCCAGGGCTTTCAGGTGGCTTAGTATTAAAGAATCTGCCTGCCAGTGTGGAGACATGAGAGACATAAAATCCCTGGGTCAGGAATATCCTCTGGAGAAGGAAATGGCAATCCATTCCAATATTCCTTCCTGGAGAACCTCATGAACAAGGAGCCTGGCGGGCTACAGTCCATAGGGTCACAAAGAGTTGGACATGATTTAGCAACTGAACAATGACAACAAATTGCCAATCCATGTCTTATATTTTGCCTAAACCACATCCGTAGCGCATTGTCAATGATTTCTAGTTTTTAGTTTCTTTGAGGGAGAGACTCATTTCAGGACATCTGCTAAGTGAACAGAGTGCAGGATCCTTCTAGATTTTTAACATATTGTTTTTTTTTTTAATTTGATAGCTGTCTCTCCCACATCTAAAACTGGAAGAAAATTATCACAGTAAAATACACATAACATAGAATTTAACTTTTAACTATTTTTTAGAGTATACAGTTTAGTGGCATCAAATAAATTCACAATGTTGTCCAACCATCGCTTCTATCCATCTATAGAAGAATTTTCGTCATCCTAAATGGAAACTGTGCCCATAAAAAACAACTCCCCATTCCTGCTACCCCCCAGCCCCTGGTCACCTCTGTTATACTTTATATCTTCATAAATTTGCCTATTCTAGGTATCTTGTGTGAGTAAAATTGTACAATTTTGTCCTTTTGTGTCTGGCTTATTTGACTTAGCATAATGTTTTCAAGATTCATCCATGTTTTAATATGTCAGCATTTTGTTACTTTTCATGGCTGAGTAGTATTCTATTGTATGTGTAGCTGAATTTTCTTTATCTGTATATCTGTTAATAGACACTTGGGTTGTTTTTATCATTTAGCTATTGTGAATAATGCTGCTATGAACATTGGTATGCAAGTATTTATTTGAGTCCCATTTTGAATTCTTTAGGGTGTGTATCTAGGAGTAGAATTGCTAGATTCTATGGTAATTGTATGTTTACCTTTTTGAGGACTCACCAAACCAGTTTTCAAAAAAAAAATTTTTTTTTTTTTTAAGAAACTTGTTTTAGGAAGACTTTCTAAGGCATTCAGCTCAGTTCTCACAGAAGCATAGCTTTCTTTATATTTGGTCCTGTATTTCATCAGTTTCTAGAACATCTAAGGAACTTGGATAATTATAATATCATGTTCAACTTGATATTGAACAGACTTAGAAAGATATACGATTGATACTTGCTAAGCACTCAACTGGTAAGACCAGAAGTCCTTGGAACATACTAAAGAGTACCTTTCCAGTAATGAATCCCAGTGTGCTGTGGCCATCAGCCAATACCTATTATAGAAAAAATAGAGAACACTGGTTACTCTGGACAGTAAAACAGCAGCCAGTTAAGAGAGTTTTTACCATTCAACTAAATTATCTTTATCGTCATAAAATGTATAGAGGAATTTAGAAATGATTGTCATTCTAGGAAAAAATAACATCCAGGACTGTTAACATCAATACACTTGTTGGAAGTTGACGGAGGTGGTCATTTTTGTATCAACTCTTGAATTTAAGAAAATTCTGCTCGATAGAAAGCAGTGGGTTGATTTTCTTTCCTTACAGCTTAATTAGGCGTGGGTGATAAATGGAGGATAAACAGGAATAGGGAGAGTGTGCCTATTCTTAGAAAATACCTTTCAAGTTAAGATTTGAGACTTTGGGATGTGATTAGAAGTTTTCTAGCCAGTTCTGAAATTAAATCACCGAGCTGTAGGAGGAGTACTTTTATATAGCATCATCACATCCTTATTGGTGACCCAAGTGATTAAAGGTTTGGGAAACTGGCCCTCAAAATATGAGCTAAAGGAATTGGGTTTATTTAGCTTAGAGAGGGAGACTGAGCATGCTGAGGGGGACTTAATAATAGTCTCCGAGAATATGAGGGATATTCTATGAGTGATGGAAAGCAGCTGTTTCCTGTTTCCACTAAGAACTGGATAAGAAAGAATGGAGTTAAATTGCAACAAGTGGGTTTAAGAACTCCTTGGCCATAAAGTTCAAGACAACAAACCCACAAGACCGAAGTCATTCTCTGTTTCAGAATTTGGTAGCTCACTAGCTGTCTTTCTTGGTGGTTTCAATTGGCCTGTTCTTGAACTAGTAAAAAGATATGGAGGACCTTTCACCTGTGTGAGTATGAGGTTGTCCGATGTCAGAACATACAAATGTTCTGTGGCTGAGGAAGCACTTATCTTCTAATGAGATTTAAAGAGAAAAAAATTCAGAATTTCTTTGCTCCTCCTTGATTTGATTTTAAAGCCAGATAATCTAGATTTACCTTCTCTATAAGATAAATTTAATTAGATTTGCTAGTGTGCATTTTTTCTGCCCATGTTGTCAATGTGGTCATGATTTTTTATTTTTATTTTTTTCTAATTTTAATTAATTTTTATTTTTTAGTTTGTTTTGCTTTACAATATTGTATTCGTTTTGCTATACATTGACATGAATCAGCCATGAGTGTACATGAACTGAGACTGTGTGTATTTGTATATATATACATATGTGAAAAGTGAAAGTGTTAGTTGCTCAGTCATGTCCAACTGTTTGTGACCAATGGACTGTAGCCTGCAAGGCTCCTCTGTCCATGGAATTCTCCAGGCAAGAATACTGGAGTGGATAGCCATTCCCTTCTCTGTGGGATCTTCCCAACCTAGGGATCCAACCCAGGTCTTTTGCATTGCAGGTAGATTCTTCCCATCTGAGCTACCGAGGCAGGCCCACATACACACACACACACATATATATGTATACAGATATATATGATATCTTAAGCGTTGAGATATATACATATATCTCACAGATACATATTGAAGATATTTGATATATGGTAGATATATATTTATCAGATGTAATTAATTCAAATGAAAGCAATGTTTTGTTCTAGACAGTGCATCTAAGTATTAGGGATATGAAGATGAATAAGATATACACTATGCTAATTAGACCTTCCCAGGTGGCACTGGGAAGAAGCTGGCTTAACACTCAACATTCAAAAAACTAAGATCATGGCATCCAGTCCCATCACTTCATGGCAAATAGATGGGGAAACAATGGAAACAGTGACAGACTTTATTTTCTTGGGCTCCAAAATTAGTGCAGATGGTGACTGCAGCCATGAAATTAAAAGACGCTTACTCCTTGGAAGAAAAGCTGTGACAAACCTAGACAGTGTATCAAAAAGCAGAGACATTACTTTGCTGACAAAGGTCCATCTAGTCAAAGCTATAGGTTTTCCAGTAGTCATGTATGGATGTGAGAGTTGGACAATAAAGAAGGCTGAGAGTCAAAGAACTGATGCTTTTGAGCTGTGGTGTTTGAGAAGGCTCTTGAGAATCCTTTGGTCTGCAAGGAAATCAAACCAGTCAATCCTGAAGGAAATCAGTCCCAAATATTCATTAGAAGGACTGATGCTGAAGCTGAAGCTCCAGTGCTTTGGCCACCGGATGCAAAGAGCCGACTCATTAGAAAAGACCCTGATGCTGGGAAAGATTGAAGGCAGGAGGAGATGGGGAATACAGAGGACAAGATGGTTGGATGGCATCATCAACTCAATAGACATGAGTTTGAGCAAGCTCCAGGAGATGGTGAAGGACAACGAAGCCTGGAGTGCTGCAGGCCATGGGGTTGCAAAGAGTCAGACACGACTGAGCGACTGAATAACAGCAAGGTGGCACCAGTGGTAAGGAATCTGCCTGCAGTGCAGGGGGCATAAGAGAACGGGTTCAATCCCTAGGCCAGAAAGACCCCCTGGAGGAGGGCCCGACCACCCACTCCAGTGTTCTTGCCTGAAGAATGCCATGGACAGAGGAGCCTGGTGGGCTACAATCCATAGGGTCACAAAGAGTCAGACATGATTGAACTGACTTAGCATGCACATGTTAATTAGGAACAAAGCAAGTACACAAAAAGTTATGAAATAATACATCATGATAGAAAGTCAGCTAGAGGAAGAAAGTTAAAGTTGGAAAGGTGAGCTTGGGGAATGCTACAGTTTTTAGTCAATGAGACAGATGGAAATGCCTGAAAATGTCTTCTCAACTATTGTTTTACCCTTGCTAGTCTATGTTAGGTGAATTGTATTGTTTTTCCTGAATTGGATAGGTAGTGTCTTATTTCCCCAACTGGGAGTATTTCCAAGGCAGGAAATCAAATCAAGGTTTGATTTCCAAAGGATATGACTGTTAAGTTGCATCTTGAAAGTTATAGATATGTCAACATTAACTAACTACATATATGTCCCACATGGTATATTTTCATCTTCTACCAACATTTACTGTAATCTTATTAGAAATATTTGCCTCTGTCATTGACTGTTTTCTGTCATCTGGAAAGGGGTAAGAGTGAATCGTGATCCAAGGGGACTCTCACAACTCTTTTGGCCTTCAAGAATCCAGCATCAGAGTTGAAAAAATAACTTGGAATTGCTTTGAATCATTTGTTCACTGTGAGGCTTTGGGCAATTTATCTAACCTCTCTGAGGTTTGGTTTCTTTCATCTACCTGACAGGAATGTTTTCAGGATTAAATTAAATGAAATAATGTGTGCCAAACTCAGGGCCCATGTACTCAGCCCTTAAGTCCATGTTTCTTCCTTTAGTTCACAAAGGGCACCTCTTGTGTATGGTAGGATCACAATTACCTCTAGATTCTCTGAACATAGTGGGGTTTGTTGCACTTGAGAGGCAGGCTTGTAGAGTAAGGTTAGTCTAAAGATTCACGAGGACATCCGAAGTCCAATTTATGATTTTTCTCCCTATTTTTTACTTACTTAATCCAGAAGAAGCTCTAATACTTTGGCTACCTGATGTGAAGAGCCAACTCATTGGAAAAAACCCTGATGCTGGGAAAGGTTAAAGGCAAAAGGAGAAGGGGGCCACAGAAGATGAGATGGTTAGATAGCATCCCTGACTCAATGTATGTGAACTTGAGCAAATTCTGGGACATAGTGAAGGACAGGGAAGCCTGACATGCTACAGTCCTAGGCGCTGCAAGGAGTTGGACACAGCTTAGTGACTGAACAACAATCCAGAAAATAAAAAAGTCTACTATAATGCCAAACTTCCGATGAAGTGTCTGTTTTGGACTGCTTGAAACCAATGATGTGCACTCATGGAAGGAAAATGCATTGTAAGATCTGCAGGAACACTATGTGTTTTTGTTTTACAAGGTTTAAAGGAGCATAAATCAATCTAGATATGCAGGCAGTCCTATTAATAGACATTGATTAAGTCAAGTGCTGTGCTTTGAAATGATTTCAAATTGATGACCTGATCCCAGCCCTGGCAAGGTTTATGAACTTGTTGGAGAGACCAAACATGTATACATGAAGTAACCACATCGTGGCTAGACGCAGTCTCAGGAAATAAATATAAAGCAACAGGGCTTGAGCCTGTAAGTACTGAGGAAAGGCAGGATATGGGTTTGGGTAGGGATTTAATCTAGTTCTTGGAGACTTAGAGTCGTGGTTTGACTGGTTCATAAAACACTATCATTTAAAGACAGAAAGTTTTTTAAAAAAGCAACTTAAAATGCTCACTTCCTATAGAAACCCAAGAACAGACTGCAGTTGCTCTTAACTTATTTGAAATAAATGCATCTTTCTAAATTGTTAGTGTTCAGGCTGATTTCCTTTCAGACTCTCCCTCCACACCATGCCAGACTGCTCCTGCCCAAATTCGTTCTTTGTCTGTGGGATGTGGAATATCCTTATAAATCATAACAAGTCACAGGGAGAGTAAAAATCCCAGCTAGAGACTGACCTCAAAGTTGAGGCATGTCCCATATTTTATTAAAATGGTGGTGGATTTAGGAACCAAGATTAGGGCCTTTGTCTCTTTATTTGAAGAAGATTTATATTCAGAGCCTTCCAAGGGTGAGCCCGGATCCTCTGACCTGGACCAGTCCTCTGGTCCCTCCCCACATCCCAGCTCCCCATATGAAAGGGGAAACAGAACAACAAAACCATTAACTTAATGGCATAGAATTTATGGCTGAAATCTTGCAAAGCTTGTGTCAGCAGAGGAAAATAATTACTGTCACTTTCTTTGAGACACTTGGCTTTATGGTTCCTGTCACCTTTATCAAAACACATGGCTGATTTAGTAGCTCTATTTTTCATGGCAAATGGCCTGGTGTCACTTTTTTATGCTTGTGGCCATGCCCGTGAGATGACAACACTTGGGTAGACTGGAGCGGGACTCAACTTAGATAGTGAATTGGGATACTGTTAATAATTTGGGTTTAATCCTACTGTCAGTATGCCAGCTGAGCTTTTCTCTTGCCTTTTCCTCCTCTAGATTCTCAAATCCAAAGATTTAACATCTCCAACCCAGCGCTACATCGACAGCAAAGTCGTGAAAACCAGAGCAGAGGGCGAATGGCTCTCCTTTGACGTCACCGATGCTGTTCACGAATGGCTCCACCATAAAGGTGACCGCTGCTCTCTGTTTTCCTCCTTCGATGTTCACTGATCCTAAATTATTTGCAAAGCACTGGCAGATGGAGGGGTATTAGATGCACAGAAGAATGACCTCCTTGATTTCATATTTTCCAGACAGGAACCTGGGATTTAAAATAAGTTTACACTGTCCCTGCTGCACCTTTGTACCATCGAATAATTACATCATCCCCAATAAAAGTGAAGAACTAGAAGCAAGATTTGCAGGTAAATGAAACTTGGGCAAAGAAGGTGGGGGAGGGAAGGCCTCTGTCGATAACCTGGGGGAATGAGGTCAGTTTGTGTGTGAAAATGAGATTTGTTTGGTCAAAGCTATGGTTGGAGTAGATACATGAAGGCAGAAAGGGATTGATTTCCATTTTACATTGCTCGAAGCTGGGTGATGACTTGGCAATACTAATTGACAGACTTATCAGCCTTCCAGACTCTTAAAGAACCTGTTAAGCCCTGCATTCGTCATTTAAGCAAACCAGCATTCCCTCAAAGAAGAAAAAAGATAACATACATTCAAGGACATCCATTGATAATGCTCCTAAACCCAACATCAGGAATCCACCACTGGATTTCACAGAAGGATGTCCCCTCCTGCCACAGCCTCTGTAACTAACCTGATCTGTGTCAGAACACAGCCCCTTTCTGGCTGATGCCCAATATTCCAAGTGGCTTCCTTATCAGGCTTTCATAATTAGTTTGTAAACACAGAACAGAATTTTAGTAATTCCCCCAGTCTTGCTTACCTTTTAGTGAATTAGCCAAAAGTCAAAGGGGATGAGGTGATACCAAGAGTTCAAGTCATGTCTTCCACTAGACAACAAGTCGTTGGATGATGAGAGATGAGCAGAGGGTCTGGACCAATTGTGGGTGTAGCACCTGCTCCGTACCACCAGGTTAGGGAGCTGATCACCCTTCCCTAACTAACCCCACCAGGGACCTCCATCCCTTGGCCGAAGCCTCCAGTGGCCCTTGCTCATGGAAAAATCCTCCCAGAAGTCCCGAGATTTATTTCAGTCTCTAACCGAGTCATGATTCTTGAGAAGTACAGAGATTAAATGCTTAAGCTGGCAGGCTCTTGAGCGTGCTCTGGGAAGCTCAGGTTTCTCCATCTCAGATGGAATCAGGAAAGTGTTGAGGATGCCATAAAAATCAATGAAAAAGCCCTTTCTTCACAGCTTCCCCAAACAGCATTAGGTAAGGGTGACTTCTGTTTCACTTGAACCTCATTCACTGCAGTTTAGAGTGAGGCTCAGTTTAGATTCATGAGGAAAGTCTTTGAGTTGACCAGTCCTAGGAAGAGAGGAACCCAGCGGGTGACAAGGCATGTTCTATAGCCGTGTCATCAGTCGTTGAAGCTTGAGCACAGCCTACGCTGAGGACTGACTGATCTACTGAGAAAGAGTGCCCTTGGACTAGAGGTCAAAGACTCCTTCTGTAGCGACTTTCATAACCAACTCGCCCTGCCTTGGACACTGAACTGCCTTCTGACAAGAGCCCCATTTAGCTGTGTTCCTTGTCACTGGTACTCGTCCTGTCCATTGCTGTGGGGAGTGAGCCAACTGCTGCTGCTGCTGTGTGGTCATCACTGCTGTTTGTGACAATAGACAAAGGGGGGAAAGAAAGGTATGGCTGATTCTACTTGATGAAGGTAAAGCTAAATGTTTATTACCCGAATGCATTTTTTCAAGGTATTGATGGCACCTCTACCTATACCAGTGGTGATCAGAAATCAATAAAGTCCACTAGGAAAAAAAACAGTGGGAAGAGCCCACATCTCCTGCTAATGTTGTTGCCCTCCTACAGACTTGAGTCCCAACAGTCCAACCGGCGGAAGAAGCGTGCTCTGGACGCAGCCTATTGCTTTAGGTAAAGGAAATAAAAAGAAACCAAAAAAGGAATTGTGTCTCTGTTTAACTCCTATACTGCCTTTGCCTTTTGTTTTACGGAAAATGGACTTGAACTGTAACTTGAACTGTAACTTAAAGCTGGGGATAGAAAAATAGAGCCATCGTATTTTGTAACACCAGAGGTTTAAACAGTTATTTCTGTGCTGTCTTCATCAGTTCTTTAGCAACGAACCCACTATGAAGGGAGAAAACTGGTCCCTTGAGTTTCACCCCTCACCCCAAGTCTCTCTGAAGCACTTTGAGGCTGAAGGAGGAAAGGAACTCTCGACTCCCCAGAGCAAAGATAGGTTTATTTGAGAAGCATGATGGCGGCTCCCTAACTGGGGAGACTCGCCATCTGTAGGAGCCTTTCCTCTCCCTGAAGGCTGTGCATGCATGCATATATGCTAAACTGCCTCAGTCGTGTCCGATTCTGTGTGATCTTCTGGACTGTAGCCCACCAGGCTCCTCTGCCCATGGGATTCTCCAGCAAGAATACTGGGGTGGGTTGCCATGCCCTCCTCCAGGGGGTCTTCCCAGCCCAGGGACTGAACCCGCATCTCTTACATCTTCTGCATTGATAGGCGGGTTCTTTATCATCCACGCCGCCTGGCAGGCTGCCCATGGTCAGATCTCCTTCACAGATAGTAACAGTGATGAGAGATAGAAGAAAAGTGCTATTCGTTGTGTCTTTTGCTACAGAATCCGAGAGAAGGGGGAGTAGCATAAACTGATCTCCTATTCCTCCATGAGTTCATGGAGGGAAAGTGTGAATGTCCTTCTGTGGTTTCTTAGTGAGCCTGGTAAGAGAAAGGCTCTTTCTTTAAGTTGTGAGCTATGGGGTGGTGAGAGGTCCTCACTGATAAAGTGCAAGGAAAAGGCTGTTTTCTGTTTGCTGGAGCCAGTGGTTGCACTAATAAGCAAGACTCCGTGTTTCTTGATCTCTGGTTTATCCCTAGATCCAGAGCCAGGAAATGAAATAAAGGATTTTTTCTCAAAGGAAAATGCCTGAGATGGTTCTCTGTAAATAGCTGTTGTACTTCATCCATTTGCATTTGAAAAGGCAATAGAGGCTGGATGGCAAAACTGTGCTTTGTAGGTTGGAAGGGGCTTGGTCTCCGTCTGCCACCTTTCTGCTTATGTCTCATCCTTCAAGGGAAGGGTTTGGTTTTTGAGGACACAGATAAGAGGGTCAGAGTATAGAACTCCCAAGGGAAAGCAGTCCAGCAAATCACCATCACACCCCATTATGAAAGTGTGTTGAGATTGCTGTACAACCATTGAAACCTTGCCTGTGGTATATGCTTTTATACGTATGGATGAGAGTCACTCAGTTGTGTCTGACTGTGACCCCATGGACTGTAGCCTGCCAGGCTCCTCTGTTTATGGATTCTCCAGGCCAGAATACTAGAGTGGTAGCTGTTCCCTTCTCCAGGGGATCTTCTCAACCCAGGAATCAAACCCAGGTCTCTTGCATTGCCGGTGGATTCTTTACCGACTGAGCCACCAGGGACCCCAGTGCTCATATTTATTTGTTGAATAAACAAATGAGTCCTTTTTCTGGTTTGAAATAAGGGACCTGGAGTGGGACGGAAATCAGCTTTAAAATCTCCATTGCTCTTTCTTTTATCAGAAATGTGCAGGATAATTGTTGCCTACGCCCACTTTACATTGATTTCAAGAGGGATCTTGGGTGGAAATGGATTCATGAGCCTAAAGGGTACAATGCCAACTTCTGTGCTGGAGCATGCCCATATCTGTGGAGCTCAGACACTCAGCACAGTAGGGTAAGTACAGGCTTCACTTGTCTCTTCGTTCTTGGGCTGCTAATTGTAACTGCAGATAGTTTTACTGAAT
The DNA here is from genome assembly GCA_006408695.1 of Aepyceros melampus. Taxonomy (NCBI): domain Eukaryota; kingdom Metazoa; phylum Chordata; class Mammalia; order Artiodactyla; family Bovidae; genus Aepyceros; species Aepyceros melampus. Next base: position 167,068 of record SJXQ01000362.1, read on the forward strand.
GGATTCTCAATAGCCTCGTGCCCTTTTGTCACCACACATAAATGGATGCTGGAGAAACCCTTTTGAATGATGGGAAAAAATTCGGGCTGTAAGTGAACACAGAAAGCAATACTGATGCGTTTAAACAAGTAGGTCTGGCCTTTCCAATTAGCCTGTAAGCAACTTGAGGGCAATTTTGTTTAATTTTCTCTTTATGTTCTTAACAGCTGTAAGCATAAATAGGTGGAATCAATATCTTACTAAGTGTCAGATACTATTAAAATGTGCAGGGACCCAGTTCTGTAGATGAAAAAAGGATGTGATATCACCCCAATCAGGGTCTATCATACTAGAAAGAACACTGAGAATTTCTGTAGATGCTTTGGTGGAGTGATTCAGCGTTGTCGTTGTTCAGTCGCTAAGTCATGTCTGACTCTTTGCGACCCAATGGACTGTAGCCAGTCAGCCTGTCTGTCCATGGGATTTCCCAGGCAAGAATACTGGAGTGGGGTGCCATTCCCCTCTCCAAGGGATCTTCCTGGATCAGGGATCGAACCCACATCTCCTGCTCAAGACTCCTGGTTTTATAACCAGACCTTCATTTGCTCTGTCTTGGCTACACATTGGGGTTATGCCTCTGTAAATCTTCTTATTAAAGGAGCATTAGAAAAATTGCCTTTCACTGCAGGGTAGGAAAAGAATCTGCTGCCAAAAAAAGATCGCATAATGCGTTCAGCTGAATTCGAGAGTTTGGGGAATATCCATTATTTTGGACAATCTGTCTTAGAAAATGCCTCTTGTGTTCAGTGGAAGAATCACGTGTTAGTGGAGGATAAAGTTTATTTATTGACAAATGCTTATGTCCACAAAACTTTCAGTTGACAAACATGGCCCCCCGTCCTTCAGCTGTTTTGCCGACTCCCCCGGAGATTTTTGGCTCTCGGGACTGACCACGTGCTTGGCCATGTGAGGGAAGCTTGCTCCTGCCTGTCCCTTTGTCTGAGCTCTCAGGCCAGGCTGTTTCATCTGGGCTGTGGCAACAGTAGCCGTAATGTGGGAAGGCCCAGTTGCCAAGTAGAAACATAATTCTCCTTCTTGATACACAGAGGGAGTGTGTGAAGGCTGAGACCATGCTTGTTTTTCAAGGAGAGAGGAAGAATCACTGTCATGATCACAAATATGTGGTTTGGACAGTTACCCAAAAAGCCAGAGGTAGCTTAATAAAGTAGTCAGTGTTGGTGTGCTGAACAGATTTTCTGTCTTAGGCTGAAAATGTTGCTGTGGATCTCGAGGAAAAGGTCACTTGCTGTTTGACTAACACATTAATGACATCCTTGGAAAGGTCTCTTTATCATCACTGGGGATGTGCCATACTTCTGTTGGTAGAAGTCACATGCTCCTTTGATAAGGACAGGGTTAAAGGTATAGAGCAAACTGTAGAACTTCCTTTTCATTCTGTACTTAGCCACTACTATTTACCACATGAAAAGTTAAATGGAGGGTTGATTATTATTATTTTATTTTTATTATTATCATCATTGCTATAAGCAAAATGTAACCAACTGGATAATTAAGAACATAGATTTCTTATTTTTTCACATGTTGTATTTATGAAGCAATGACAAATGAAAAGAATTTGAACTTTTTTTTTTTCTTCTAAATGAAAATTTTAGGTGGCATTAAATTGGCCTGAGAAGATGCTTAGCATAGAAATATTTCAACTGCAGACAGGTGTCTTTTGCTCTGCCTAAGGATAGATTAACATTCTGCTAAGAATTTTAATAAAGAAAAAGTTATTCTCTTACTTATTTGTGTATTTGTTTCTTCATCTAGCACAGGAGTCTCATTTTGTCCAGAGAAGTCTTACTAGGGCTATAAGGTTTTAAAAAAAGAAAAATGAAGTGTATAGCGTCTCTGACCTCAAGGGAACTCTTTGTCTGGGTGGGAATTGAAAACATCTACTCCTGAAAGAGCTTCAGCTGTGAAGAAGTGTAGGGCTGTGCTGTGCTTAGTCACTCGGTCGTGTCCGTCTCTTTGTGACCCCATGGACTATAGCATGCTAGGCTCCTCTGTCCATGGGGATTCTCCAGGCCCGAGTACTGGAGTGGGCTGCCATTCTCTCCTCCACGGGATCTTCCCAATCCAGGGACTGAACCAGGGATTGAATCCAGGTCTCCCGGCATTGCAGATGGATTCTATAGCTCAGTTGGTAAAGAATCCACCTGCAATGCAGGAGACTCTAGTTTGATTCCTGGATTGGGAAGATCCGCTGGAGAAGGGAAAGGCTACCCACTCCAGATTCTGGCCTGGAGAATTCCATGAACTGTATAAAATTGTCAAGAGTCAGACATGACTAAGCTGCTTTCACTTCACTTCATTTCTTTACCATCTGAGCCACAAGGGAAGCCCAAGAATACTGGAGTGGGTAGCCTATCCTTTCTCCAGGGGATCTTCCCAATCCAGGAATCGAACTGCATTGCAGGCAGATTTACAAGACCAAATGCCAAGTTTGGTATTTGGACCTAGTTTTCTGAGGGCCTGGGAAAGTGCAGACAACAAAGCTATGATCAAAGTAAAGACTCATTGGAAAAACTGGAAAATCTGTTGAATGAGCAATTTTGTCCAATGTATGAGAAAAGGATTCTGTAGGAAAATGATAAACTCCGGGATTCTTGGGAACGCCTCCCCATTTGACTATAATTGGAGGATAAGTTAAGTGTAAGCCCCAAATCATTTAAACTGCTACTCAGTACTGGAACTGATAACATTGTGCGATGGTTCTATTTAAAAATAACTGCCTTAGTTTTTAAGGAATCTCCAGACTGTTCTCCATAGTGGTCAGGATGGAGGGGACACATGTATACCTATGGCCAATGCATACTGATAATTCATATTCATATTGTATGGCAGAAACCATCACAATAATGTTAGGTAATTATCCTCCAATTGAATAAATACCTTAAAAAAATAACTGCCCTTAATTTTGTTTGGGCTTTTCCTATGTTTTCTTTCTTCTCCTGCGTTCTTTCAGGTTCTCAGCTTATATAATACCATAAATCCAGAAGCGTCTGCTTCCCCTTGCTGCGTGTCCCAAGATTTAGAGCCGCTCACCATTCTCTACTACATTGGCAAAACACCCAAGATCGAACAGCTTTCTAATATGATTGTCAAGTCTTGCAAATGCAGCTAAGATTCTCGGAAAAGTGACAAGATGATAATCGCGCGATGATGATGGTGATGATGGTGACAGAGGCAATGTTTGTAACAAGAAAACACAAGAGAGCCTTGCTTCATCAGTGTTAAAAAAATTGAAAAAGCGGTACTAGTTCAAACACTTCGGAAGTTTGTGTTCTGTTTGTTAAAACTGGCATCTGAAACGAAAAAAAAAAAAAGTTGAAGGCTTTATATTTTACCTACTCTGTAAGTGAGAGAGACAAGAAGCAAAACCTTTTTCTTCTTAAGAAAAAAATAAACACTGGAAGTATTTGTTAGTGTTAATTATGTGAAAGAAAAACAAACAAACAAACAGGAAAATCCCGTTCAGTGGAGTTGCTGTACATATGTTCTTATCCCATGCCTCACTTGATTTTTCTGTATTGCTATGCAATAGGTATCTTTCCCATTCTTACTCTTAGAGTTAACAGTGAGTTATTTATTGTGTGTTACTATATAATGAACATTTCATTGCCCTTGGAAAATAAAACAGGTGTAAAAAAAGTGGAGACCAAATACTTTGCCAGAAACCTATGGATGGCTTAAGGAACTGAACTCAAACGGGCCAGCAAAAAGAGGTCATAGTAACAAGACGAAAAATGCAAGTGAGATCTGTTATATGACCGAGCAAGTCTGCATAAAGAGAAAGACCCTGCAAATACATGCTCTGTACCAACTGCCCGAGGAAGCTTCTTGTAAGGTTCAAAACTGAAAAGCCTGTTAATAAAGGAAACTTTCAGTCAGATTAATTCTGTAAGATTTTTTTGTTCTCCTTAATTGTAAATGGTTCTTTGTCAGCTTAGTCAACCGGTGAGATGTTGAGATGTTTAGATATGTACTGGTCAAACTTCAGACCTTAAAGTATTGCTGTGTAGCTACGCTCTAGATTTTTCTTTCATTTCGGTGTATGTAACCATACCTATATTATTACAATAGATGGGTATAGAAGCCAGTATAATTGGAAACACAACTGCAGATCTCTTTTGCAAATGATGAAATCAAAACATGAACTACTTTAGGTGTAATGTGTAAACTTTTACCATATTTTTTAATGTTCTATAGTAATGCCAACTCTGATTTAGATTGGACTTAAATTTGGGCTCTTTCTAATGATCGTTGGGAATTGTGTGTTTCCTTTAGCTGGCCAGAACTTTTGAATAAAGCCCCTGTATTTCGACTTGCACTACAAATACATGTTTGATAGTATTTGTTCCACTTGTGCTTTTTCATTGTCCATTATTATGACATAAACTACCTGAGTCCACTTGTCCTTTTTTTTCTTTAATAAAAAGACATAGTTTTTCTTCATTTTCTAAGCACCATTACTAATCAATTCAGACATTAACAAGCTTCTATTTTAGGAAAATTGGGGATTATAGATAACATAGATAATTGAGGTGAAATGTTCAGCTTTAGCAAGGGCTTAAGGATCTGACTGGAACTCAGAGTCTTAGTGACTGGTTTAAGAAAGGTGTCTCTAACTTGGTTTAATCAGTATTTTCACAGAATTCTGCTGTTAAAAAAAAGAGCAGACAGATCACAGGAAACAGCTTTTTCTTTAATTGAGTTTTTATGTTCAGGGAAAAATGGAAAGATTCACATTTCAGTTGATTTTTTTTTTAAGGAAGAAAAAATAAACCCATGTCAGCATAAGTCATTTCGTGTACTTCACTGAAATTAAGGTTTTATAGATGTTCTTTGAAGGTTGCAAAGGCACAAGGCAAATTCTCCCGTGATCAAAAAGTCCTTTCTTTCCTCTGAAAGAGGCTTACCAAATCAGAGGCTAGAATTTACCTTCCCAAAATACATGATTTGCTACATTTTTGCAGAGGAGGTAACCTTATGTCAGGGTTTGTAGGATATGTCAGTTTGTCAGTTGTCTCTTATTTAGCTTTAGAATAATCATTAATAGACAATGGAATATTTGCAGTTTTACCTAAAGAGCAGCACAGTGAGGTGTGAATCCAGAGTGAAGTTGTTTGATATGGTATACTTCCTTTTCTTGGAATTTCCTGGCCATTATTAAAATGACAAATTGGATTTGTTTGAAAACTGGAAAAGCAAGAGATAGGATGCCACAATACCAAACAACCTTTGGATTGGGTGAAACCCAATCCCAGATTGGAGTGTGTGTGTGTGTTTTTTTTTTTTTTTCCTCTCTCTTCCACTTTTCTATTCATTCTATGTAAATCACTTTTATTTCTGCAGGTATTTTCTTCTCAGATAGAATGACATTTTTGTTTTGTATTATTTTGTCTTTCCTCATGAATGCACTGATAATATTTTAAATGCTCTATTTTAAGATATCTTGAATCTTTTTTTTTTTTTTTTTTTTTAGTTTGGGGGGTTCTATAAGGCCTTTATTTCCCAAAAGTAAATATTGCCATGAGACGGGAGGGAGGTGGGAGGGAATGGGGAAAATGTTAGTATGTGGGTGGGATGGGGCTACAGTTTTTCTGTGTTAAACAGCAATGCAGTTTTATGGTTGGCATGATTTTTTTTTAAATGGAACATAAGAATAGCTGTTTTGTATTTTGATGACTGATTACGCTGTATTTTAACACAATGTATGTCTGTTTTTGTGGTGCTCTAGTGTAAATAAATTATTTCAATGATATGTCGATGTGTTTTTCCTGTCCATTGTGGAGATCAGAGAACGCTTCTAATGCAGAGAGCGTAAGCTCAAACTAGAAAAGTCATACCAGCTTTAATATCGTGCTTTTTTTTTTTCAAAGAGATTCAGTCCAGAGATGTCATACTTTATAGTTCAAGAGCCAGGATGTATCTATCAAAGCCTGAAGAAAGCCCTGTGCAGTCTTTTTATTCCCTTGTTTATTGCTATTTGGTAATTGTTGGAGATTTAGTTTCCATCCAGCTTGACTGTCTACCAGAAAAAAATGCAGAGAGATGTTTGGACCATGCTTTGGCTTTCTGATCCTATGTTCTGCCAACCCCAGGGCCAAAAGAACTGGTCTAGACAGTATCCCCTGCAGCCCCATAACTTGGATAGTTGCTGAGCCAGCCAGATATAACAAGAGCCATGTGCTCTTCGGGATTGATCGTTGAGAGCAGCTACTCCTCTCTCTGTTTCTCCCCTACCGCTGTACCAAAAACCCCTTATTCCCGCAAGCTTCCTTGGCTGTTCCCTACAAGACCAGACTCTGCAAGCGAGTTGCCAGTCTCTTAATAAATAGAGCTAATTAAAAAAAAAAAGTCATTGTGGCTGTATCTGATTGCCCACTTTATCTCGTGAGAGAACCAGTTTGTGCCTGTTGTCTAAAAACATCACCCAGAAACAAACCATCCATTCAGACGAATAGGTAGAACAGAACATGGTTCCTTTTCTGCCATTTGTGTTTCATCTTTTATATTCGACTCATAGAGGAAGTGTTTCACTTTGAAATAATGCATGTGTGCTTCTCTGGAGGGGGCCAGTACCACCCCACATCACCTTTATCTGACATGTGAGAATAAATAGGGTATCATAGGGTTCTGAAAAGACTCACCTAAGAGCTATATCAACTTGGACAAATTTGTCAGCCACTCTGAGCCTCTGTTTCCTTATCTTTAAAATGAGGACGAGACGACCTGCTCTACAGGGCTTTGCATGTTTGCCTTGTGCCCTTACTATTGTTAAGTAAATGGACATACAGAACGTACTTTGGTGTTTGGCCTGTAGTTGATGGTCAGTAAATCATAGTCTTAATAACATTTCCCAAACCGAGCTGGTTTGGCCTCAGCAATCCTGTTGTAATGAACTTTTTAACGTCTGTTCAGACTTTAAGCTGGGGCCATATTTCTTCCTCTTGTTACTAAATGTGTAACCTCTAGACCCTAATCTCATCAATGAATCAGCCATCAGTTATTTCAGAGAATATTCTGTCGTTCTGTTTCTTAACTGTTTGGTTACATGACTGACGAGAAATTGTTTCAGATGGTGGGGGAAATGTTCTGGTGAGACTTTGCTTCCAGTCCACCAACTGAATTCAAAATAACAGAGTCGAACTGGTTAGTTGAAGGACCCGTTTTCTAAGATGATGGTTGTGAGAACTCCAGTTTGTTGAGCACCCACCAGCTATGTTCTTTATTATCTTACTTAATCTCACATATCACCCTAGGATGTAGGGTTTTTTGATAGAATTCCATTTTATAGAGAAGTAAGCAGACTCAGAATGGTTAAATGACATGTCCAAGGTCACCCAGTTTGCAAGAGGAGGGTCGAGAACTTCATTGTTCAATACACTAGCTACTAGCCATGTGTGACTTTCAAGCTATTGAAATGTGGTGAATCTGAACTGAGATATTCCAAGGTATGATATACAAACCATTCTTTGAAGACTTAGTACAAAAAAGAAAGAATGTAAAATGTCTCATTACTTTTTTATATTGATTACATGTCTAAATAATACTATTTTGAATATATGGGATTAAATAAAGTATATTATTGAAATTATTTCACCTGTTTCTTTTTACTTTTTTAATACAATTACTAGAAAATTTAAACTTACATATGAGACTTGTACTCATACCCTATGTTCTATCTCTCTAGAATTTCTTTTTGATTCTTAGAATTTCCCCGTCTCTGCTTACTCTGCCCATCTTTTCTTGCATGCCATCTACTTTATCCATTAGCACCCTTGCATAGTGTTGTCTGTCAATCGCTAAGTTTTGTCTGACTCTTTTCACCCTCATGGACTGCAGCATGCCAACCTTCCCTGGCATATTAATCATTGTTTTAATTTACAAATACGGTAATTCCAACATCCTTGCCATGTCTGGTACCATCTATCTCTCCATCCTTGGAGGAAGGGGGGTTGCCTGGTTTCCTCTTCTCTCTTTTGGATCCAAGAAGATTTGCTGATTTTTTTCATTCTGTTCAGCTTTTTATTAGTTGTTAGGACAGAGTGGTGATTCCTAAGCTCCTTACACATGGAGCCAGAAGTTCTTTCTACCTCTGTTAGACAGCTCTCTATTAGAATAGAGAATAGAATGGTATAGAGTTCGATAACAGCTCTGTTCAAAGACTAAGCTATTCCCGTAAACTGTATGGCCAGCTTTTGTTTTTGTAATTAACCTATGATTAAACAATACTGAGTCAAACACTATGAGACTGTTTTTGTAGGCTGTGATTTGTTGAATGTCGCCAGTTCTTTAGGGTTCAGCCTAATAGTTGGAACTGATTGACAGATGTATTAATGAAAATATAAATAGCTCTACTGGCAAAGCTCTAGATAAAAGTAATGATTACATACCAGCAAAGCACTACTGAGACAGTACAACCTTTTTCTAGGGTACATAGACTATTGTAGCAAATATTTTCAGTCCATAGAAATCTTCATTAATGTACCTGTAATGACGTTTTCTACTGTGTTGAAGTGGGCTGGGAAAGCCAAATACTCACTGTGCTCCTTCAAGTCACTGAGAAGACATTGCTTTCCTACCCGCGAATAAGATCTAGCACCTTTACTAACGGGCCTTGGAAGGGTGGATCCAGACTTTGTGTTCTGGAAGCTTATATAAGGGAGGATTTTGTTTTAGAGAAAAATCAAAATTACAAATACAAAATTAGAGTCAGAGCCTTCGAAAAGGCCCATAAAAGTGAGAAGCAAGAACATTTTGAGCTGTAAGAGCTTCACTGAAACTGGCCTTGGGGCTTCGAGCAGCACATGCCTTTGCTCCCATCAGATGGTCACCTTGTAATTCTAGCAAAAACTAGATCCCATCTCTTTTTCAATCATCTGTTAAATCAAGTCTTGTGTGCTGAACAAAGGAGAAGACGACCGTGGTTTTTCTAACATTCTGGATCAGAGGAATAGAAGCGATGTTATTTTTATACCTCTTTTGAAACACCCCATGAGACTGGAGATACAGTTCATATAAATATCAGGTAGTTGTATCGTGGATACGAATAACTTCTCCTGAAATTGCACATTTCAATTAACTTTGTTTGAAAGGAAAGAATTGCTCTGATCCCCTCCCCTCCCCCATTAGGATGATTGCACTTGTGTCCTTATTTCTCTGAAACACTTTGGAGTTGGTTTCTCTATTTCAGCAAGTAATGGCTGTTTGGAGAAGAGATGAGTGTGTTCCTGTAATTGGGCAGAGACCTAGTAAAAGGAACAGAATGTACTGAGGGAGACTGTGTGATCAAAACTAGGAAAATCATTCAGCCCAATTAAACAGCAAAGCAAGACATTAGTGGGCAAGAAAAAGGCCCAATACCATTTCTGAGGCTTTTCCCCCAAAGCGGGATTTTTCTCTCCCGTAGATTCCAACCCACCTAGAAGAACACAGATGGGTGACTCAGGTGACACTGTAAAGGGCTAGCCATCCCTAGAGATGGAAACCCTCTCCTCAGGCCCAAATCTCCATTCTGATTCATATAGAAAATCCTGAATCTCAGGATGTTGGGAGCAAACAAGATATTACATAATCCCACCCAGCTCTGAAGTTGATGTGAAGTCATGTAGTTTGGCTTGTCCTCAAGCATGGGTGTAACACTAATTTCTTCATTTGAAGCAAAATTAAGTGAAACAGTACAGAAAATAGAGGAGCGCTTTCAATCAAGCGGTGGTTGTCCATTTCATGAAGTAATAAATTTTGCATCAACAAGTGTGTACATCTTCCACTTGCTCACACCCTGGTGTCCTCCAAAGCCACTGGCTACATTCAGAGCCCTACAAGGTGAAATATGGAGAGAAGGTGGCATAGCAGATCTGGACAAGGACCAGGGAGGTCTGGCAAACCCTTGACAACAGGCTCTTACAGCCAACCATGAGGAATTATTCCTATAGAATCTTCCTCAAGGAGATTAGCTAGGTAGGTAGGTAGGTAGATTTTTTTTTTTAACATTTATTTTAATTTTGGTATCCTTAGGGGTGTAGTACAGGAAATAATTCCAACCAAAGGTGCTGGTGAAACAGGAGGGAGGCAGGCAGGGCACACTCTTTGAAAGAATGACACAGCCCAAAGACACAACTTAAACTGGGTCAATGTAAAAATAGGTCAAGATGGTGGATGAGTCAAATTCCACTAGATCTCGAGCCTGAGTGTATGCTCATTGTAATACATTCGCATGCTAAATTATACACCCATTAGGCCATAACAGTTCCGAGGCTAACCTTAAAAGACTGAGTGAAGTCCAAATTCCTAGACATCTCTGCCTCCTCCCTCAAATAATTGAAATAATTTTCCCACTCATTAGTTTATAACTAGCCCATAACTAGCCATGCCATATTTCTAAACTCTCTCACTCTCTCCCTTCTTCTGAGATGGCCCATATTCTGTCTGTGGCGTGTGTTTCTCCTTAAATAAATCCACTTCTTACCTATCACTTCATTTCCAAATTCTTTTGTGACTAAGCGAGAACCTTCAATTCCCTGGGAATACTAGGGTTGATTATGATTTATTTCCACTTGATCTGGGATCTGGAATACTGGCAGGGAGAGGAGTGAGGGGAGGCAAGGAGGGGGACAGAAAAGGGATGATCACCAGACTTGACGTGCATCGCACATTGAGTCAAGAGATTGGTGTCTGTATATAACACCAAAGTAGCTAAACAAATGTGGTGAGAAGTACAGAACAAGTTAGTCAACTGGGCTTAAGCTCAAGCAAAAGATTCAAAGGGGGAGTTCTAATGTGCCACTGTTTTTCAATAGGTATCTTGAGAAGTAAAGAAGCAAGTTGCATATATGATGTGACTGGACAGTAATTCTTTTTGCTCAGTCTCTGCCCTGCTGTGCTGGGTGTTAGAAATGGTCACACCTCACGCCCAGGAGTCTCCCTCAGAACCCAGAGCCATCCCGATCCTAAATTTCCTATTCTGGACTCATCCTCATTTATATTAATCCTCAGCATCTACTTGAGAAGGAAATGGCAACCCACTCCAGCATCTTGCCTGGAAAATCCCATGGACGGAGGCGTCTGGTGGGTTACAGTCCATGGGGTCGCAAAGAGTCAGACACGACTGAGCAACTTCACTTTCCCTTTCCCTTTTCAGCACCTACTATACAACTTGAGGCTGTGGCTTAATTGCTAAGTCATGTCTGAAGCTTTTGCTACCCATGGACTGTAGCCCACCAGGCTCCTCTGTCCATGGGATTCTCCAGGCAAGAATACTGCCGTGGTTTGCCATTTTCTTCTCAGGGGATCTTCCTGATCCAGGGATTCAAACTGTATCTCTTGCAACGCAGGCAGATTCTTTACCAACTGACCCACCAAGGAAGGCCACTATACAACTTAGCTTATGGCAGAAATCAAAGCATGAGATGGGATTATACCCCCAACCAACCATTGACACACTATCTGGGATGCAGAGATATCACTTTTAGTGTCTTTTTCAATTAAAAAAAGAGTTAGATTAGGTGGTCTACAAAGTCCTTTGTAAATTCCTTTTTTCTCCTTCCTGGTTGGTAGGATGCTCTGTGTATGTTTCTATGATTGAACCAGTGAGCATAAAACAACTCTTCACTACAATTCATTCAACAAATAATTACCAAGCATATCATATATACAAGATTTTTTCTAGGTTTTAGGTTCTAGATTCACACAAGTGAGCAAAACAGTTCCTTCAATCTGAGTCTTCAGTAGGTGATGCTTTGGGTAGAGGGGGGTGAATTTCACTTCAGTGAAACCCTAAAGAAAGTGCTGTAATCTGCCCTGCTGCTGTATTTTCCTTGCTGCGGGCACTGAGGCTTGGTTGACCATCTCTGGTGGAAGCAGAATCGGAGCCACTTCTTTGGCTGATTTTAGAGGAAATGAAGAAGGAAGAAGCCCTTCTTCCCCAATACTTTCTCCAGTAGAGCCAAGCCTCTCATTTGCCGATCCAAGATGTGGCCGGGCTATAAACCAGCATGAAGGAATTGATAAACTGCTCTTCATGAGGAAGAAAGACTGGAAGCATGTTGCTGCTACAAGTGGAGACTCAGCAAAGAGGGCTTCAGATGCTTATTCCACCACAGTGAACAGTAATTAGTTCTGCACCCCAGGAGCTCACAGTTTAGAGTGAAAGAAACAGTGAGCTCAATTATACTTACCATTGATTCTGTTGCCAGCAATATCATCATCAACAAAATCATCACTGCAACTTACTAAGTGTGTGTATCTTGATTTATCTCCCATGGCTAACTTGTTCCATCTAAACCAATTATTCTGAACTGGGAGCTGTTTTCTCTCCTCCCCTTTCCCCCATGGGACATCTGACAAAGTCTGGAGACATTTCTGTTTGTCACAACTCAGAAAGTGCTATTGGCATCGAGGAGGTAGAGGTCAGGCATGCAGCTAAGTGTCCCACGATGCACAGGACAGTCTCCTTCGATGAAGAATTTTCTAGCCAAAAAAATGTCAGTATTGCAGAGACTGAAAAACTCTGATCTAGATCAAAACTTCGGCAACATTTGGTAGTTATCAAGTATTTCAGAAGACAGTAAATGCTGATGAACATATTTGCAGAAATGCAGTGTGAGTAACTATAACGAGTTTCTGAAATCACAGTCTAGTTACGCAGCCAAAGAAGTGAGAGTATCTCTGAAAGCTTTCACCTCAACCCAAGAGTCTCTCAAAGCAAGTTACTCATTAATCTGTGTCTATTACAGAGCTCCAGTTATGACTGCATGTATTGGAATGTCATTTCAACCCCAGTGTGTTCAGAAGTCTTAAGTCTCCGGAAACAGCAAGCATCAGGAAACATCTTTATTAATAGTGAAGTGGAGTAGGACCCTCTGGGACCCTCCTGAGTACCAATCCTTTCTTGTCCCCCACTTGTTTGTAGGAAATAAGCTTCCTTGACCTTCCCAGAGCTCCAAAAGGCAGATTCGAGGAGTTGCTAATCAGGGAAAGGAAGGAATGTATAAACTAAGGAGGAACAGTTCAGAAACAGTAATGCATCAATAAAGTAGGATCCAGCTTCCTTCTCCGAGGAACCTAGTTCTTCAGCAGGAACAAAGGCCCCCACCTGGAGGGAGGATGGGAGCTTCGGGCTGAGCACACGATTCCTGGAGCACCGCCCTGTTGCCTCATTACCTACCACCCAGCCTGGAGGAAGTCTGCACACAGTGGAAGAAAACAAAGACTCTGACCCCCTCCCCAAATGATTCACCCTTTAAAAACTTTCATGGCTGTGCATAATCTTCAGAGTTCGATTTCGGACATGAGTCTGCAGGTTGCCAGCCTCCTAAATAAAGCATCCTTTCCTTTCCAATTAACACTTTCAAGTGGTTAGTAGCCAAACTCGAGTTTGGTGACAATAGAAAATTCTATTGGAGGGTGTACGAAGTTGTTGACGAAAGGCAATAATCAAAATGATTGTTGCTATTTTAAGCCACCAGTTTGGAGTGATTGGTTATACAGTGATGGTAACTGAAACAATGACTATTTTTTTGCTCTTGTAATTAAGAAGTTAGATGCCTGACTTTTATCACTTAAAGTAAGAGCCTGTGTAAAATAGGAACTTTAAGTAGATGATCTGCATGGACTCTTTTCTCTCAAAAAATAGCTTTTTGAATTCAGTCTCTCAGCAACTTTTAAAAAATATGTATTTATTTGGCTGCATAGGACCTTAGTTGTGGCACACGTGAACTTCAATCTTTGTCATGGTATTCAGGATCTTAAGTTGCAGCATATGAATTCTTAGTTGTGCTGTGTGGGATCTATTTCAGTGACCAGGGATTGAACTTGGCTTCCCTCATTGGGAGTGTGGAGTCTTAGCCTCTCAACTACCAGGGAAGTCCCAGAAACTTTTAATATTAGCAGGATCTGTATAAATTGCTGGAGATCAGAGATTAAAAAAGTCCACAATCTCTGGCCATGAAGTTTTTAGTCTTCTGAAAGAACTAGGTATATAAATATTAATATACAAAGTACAATATGGAAGTCAAAAGCAGTTAATTTATCCAGTATTTATTGAGCACCTGTGATATGGTATGCACTCTGCAGGTACTGAGAATATAGCAGTTTTGAGATGACAGACACATGGAAATGATATTAGTGGGTTATAATATACATTGTGAAATGCATTAGAAATGTATTAACGTTCTTAGTAACAAACAACAGAAAACAAGTCTAGTAAAATTATTAGATCAGACTGTATGAAATTGGTTTATTGTAGGTCCCATGTAGCGCTAGCAGTAAAGAACCTGCCTGCCAATGTAAGAGACTTAAGAGATGAGGGCTTGATCCCTGAGTCGGGAAGATCCCCAGGAGCAGGAAATGGCAACTCATTCCAGTATTCTTGCCTTGGAAATCTCACGGACAGAAGAGCCTGGTGGGCTACAGTCCATGGGGTCACAGAGAGTAGGTTAGGACATGATTGAAGGGACTGAGCGCGCGCGCGCGCACACACACACACACACACACACCTGCTAATGGCTAGATATTTGTGCCAATAATAGAGAACAATTTGGGCCAATTAGACCAAACTCTGTTACCCCATTTCCTTCATAAGACATTTTGAAAAGTAGTGGAGTGGAAAAAAGTTCATGATTCCTTAGGATGGGTGCTCTGTCTATGCTCAATGGTCCTACACCAGGGTACAAAACAGAGTCACATGGAGGAATGTAAAAGCCAGCTATTCCTATGAACATCCCAGCCTACTAAATCAGGTTATTTTTGAGATAGAGAGGGAATTGTACAGTAAAAAGAAGAAAATATTTCAAGGAAATCTTACGTGGTCCCATGCTAGCATTTACCAATCACAACTGAACATTGAACAACAGGATTTATACATGGATTTTTTTTACTAGTGAATAGTATTGTATTATTCAGTCTGCAGTTGGCTGAATTCTTGGGTGTGAGAGGTTGAATGTAAGGTCTTGTTTGTTTGTTTTATTGAAGTATAGTTGATTTACAATGTTGACTTAGTTTCAAGTGTATAGCAAATTGATTCAGATTACATATACATACACATGTATACAAATATATATATTCTTTTTCAGATTATTTTCCTTTATATGCTATTACAAAATACTAAATATAGTTCCCTGTGCTACACAGTAGGTCCTTGTTGGTTATTTATTTTATTAATATATATCAACTGTTTATATTATATGTGGATTTTCAGTTTGGGGAGTATTGACACCCCTAACTCCTGCATGGTTCTCTGGTCCACTGTATTGTCTAAACAAATGGGTATAAATTTATGAGAAAATGTTCATAAAAATGGGACCATTTCAATGAGAGAGTTCCCAGACACTGTAAATATTTGAAAGGCTGTCAGTCAGAAGATGAGTATTGATGATGTTGTGTGCTCATAGACTCCCACTCACATCTCCAGGGATCTGATTGTCACAGCTCTATTCTCTGCTAAGTTGTGCTTGTGGTTATGTCTCGCTCTCCAAAAGCAGTATTGCCTGTCTCTAAAAAAAGAAGCATCTTTATCTCCAGTCCATTGCGTGGTGAGGTTGGGTCTCATGGGAAAATGTCAAATATCAAACATGAAATGTTTAGAAGACCAGTTTGTCATTTCCCCAAAAAGAAGTATCCCAGGACGAAAAGAGAATTGTTTCTTCACGTGATGGTGGCTGCAGGAGCTTGAAATGGAAGCTTGGCAAATGGGGTGGTCTGTGATCCATCATCTCAACTAGACATTTCCTGTGGGCCTGAGTTTTTCTATGGGAACTTTCTTGAGAGTTTCTCTGGTGGCGAGTCCTTCTCTGATGGCAGGCCTTGATTGCGTGTCCCCAGATGAGGCCGAATTCTGTTTTGCTGTTGGTCTACAATCAATTCAATCTCTCATGATAAAAAGAGCAATTCAAAATTTATTCATTTTTCCAAAATTCAAATCAGTCTACTAATTGATTCCTCATATGTACCCAGTGTAATAGTTTTTTTGTTTAGTTTTCCAGCAGGGGTTAGGTGTCAGTGGTTTGGTGTCTACCTACATGCCTTTGTTTTATTTTCGGGGCTGCTGGATCGTTATTGCTCTGCACAGGCTTTCTCTAGTTGTGTGGAGTGGGGGCTATGGTTTGGTGTCTGCGTACATGCCTTTGTTTTATTTTCGGGGCTGCTGGATCTTCATTGCTCTGCGCAGGCTTTCTCTAGTTGTGTGGAATGGGGGCTACTCCTTGTTGTGCAGCGTGGGCTTCTCTGGTTGCAGAGCAAGGCTCTAGGCACGGGGGTTTCAGTAGTTGCAGCACACAGGCTCCGGAGATGTGGCCCAAGGACTTAGTTCAGTGACGCGAGGAATCTTCCCTGACTAGGGATTGAACCTGTGTCTGCCGCACTGGCAGGCAGATTTTCCATTTCTCCATCCGGGAAGTCCCTGCCTATGTGGCTTCAAGGAGGACTGTGTCTGGACTGGATTGTTATCTGAGGCAAGAGGAATATTATCTGGACTTGTGGCATACGCCAAGAATGGTTTCCCAACTATGTTATAGTATTTGGTTCAAGCATCAGTTTTCCTCCCCTAGCACCTGTCTGTCAGGTACAGAGGAAAACGGAGTGAATAAGCAAAGAACTGATTTGTCCGTGTGGCCCAACGCTTACTACTCAACTGGCTCGCAGGAATCAGGTTGCCGCGATTTATTTCTAAAGAAAACGGACCTTTCAGGAAGATGTGAGTGCTTGATTGATCTTTAGAGTCCCATGACAAAAATGATAAAAATTCCAACTCACAGGACCTGGCACATAGAGGTGCTCAAAATTTCAGTGTCCTTTCTTTGTCTCTGTAATTGCATTGTCTCCTTAACTCATGGCATCTTTCTTCGTAGCAAACCTCCCCTGTGAAGACAGTGGCCTCGCTTTCCTCAAACCTGTTGTAGCGAGGCTGGCTTGATAGCTGTCACCACAACAGGCAACACTTGTGTAAAGAGCTCATCAGTTTGGAGATTCATTCCCAAAGTGACCCCAGTCTATAGACCCCTCGTCTGTCTTCACAGCTCTCCAATTACCCATTTCTCTTGGAAACCTGCCCTGATACCAGTGCTAGGTTACCTCCAGAGTGCAGCCAACCATTGTCTGTGTCCTTGGCAGGAAGACGACATCTGATTTTAGGGGCCAGGGGAGGTAGCAGTGTCCTGACACGTGTTGAACCACTTCGGCATCCTGGGAATTAGCTCAGCTGGTTCTCTGAAAGTCGTCGGCCCCTTCGCCATAGCAGAACACAATTGCTTTTAAGGAATGTTTGGATGAAACATTTTCCAGGCCACATTTATCCCTTTGGAGGACTATGTTATATGTGACAACATTCCAATTTTGAGGCATGACTTGTGCCAATCCACACAGGCAATTAGAGCTGACACATTCCATGGGCTATTGGTCAAGCCCTCAGTAGACCAGAGAGAAAACCCACAAAGAAAAACTTTACCAATAAAGGGAACCAATTGGAGTCAGCCATGGAGCCTCAGAGTAGAAATTTCTTCCTCAATTTGTATTCTGGACTTTTCTTCTATTTCACCATTTCTCCTGCCTAAATATCCCCAGGGTTAGGTGTGTTGGATGCTAACGTGGTAGGTGATACTTGGACATTTCCCATCTGAGACACACAAAGCTCAGTGACTGTTTCAGAAGAGTAGAGTCATTTAAAACTTTGTCACTTTCAATTTCATCAGTCATCCTGAAAGTGGCCCTCACCCCAACAGAAGTACACTGCAGGTGGTATAAAAAGAATCTCTTTGCTCCCTGCTCCAGGACCACTGATCAGCATCAGAAAACCTGGAATGTACACAAACGGTGAAGCAAACCAGTGTCACTCTTGGTAAAGTTGTGATGTCATTTCCTAAATATGAATCTTGTCAACACTTACTTAACTCTTTCTTTCACATGAAGAAAATGTTATCTTGAGGTTTCTGTGATCTTTTGCAAAATAAACTAGCCATTCAAAAAGGAAGCCTGTTCCATGGATGCTTTTGGAGATATTCGCAGCTCAGGGGACTGGTTCTAATTACTGACTTGTTTTTATTCTTTGTCTTTAATTATAGGGATGTATTAATTGATAGAAAATGTGTGCTGTGTGCTTAGTCGCCCAGTCTCATCTGACTCTTTGCAACCTCATGGACTGTAACCTGCCAGACTCCTCTGTCCACGGCGATTCTCCAGGCAAGAATACTGGAGTGGGTTGCCCTGTCCTCCTCCAGGCGATCTTCCTGGGATCGAACCCGTATCTCCTGCATTACAGGTGGATTCTTTACCCCTGAGCCACCAGGAAAGCCCAATTAGCGTAATATATTGGCAGTAATTTTTAATTCATATTTTCTTCTCAAGGGGAATGAATTCATGTATTTTCTCTGTTGGGCTCAAAATGGAATCTTTCTTGTAGCAAACCAAAAGTTAACTAAGCTTCTATACTCAGCTCTCCCAGTAAAGGGAAGTGTAAGTTATCATTGTTTACTTGCTTAGCGCATGTTACCTGACAAGGCACCAAGATTTCCCTTTACTCAATTTGAGGAAAGAAACCTTGCAATAGCCAATATGCTTTTTCCCAGAATAACTTCCTTGTTCCTGCTCACTTTGGTTATAAAACCCTCTCAAATTATACTACTCTTTGCAGCTTCTTTGCAGCACTCAACTGGCTGCTGCCTGATTTATGAATCACTGACTAAGGCCAATTAAGACTTTTGACATTTACTCGACTGAATTTTGTTCTTTCATGTCTGTATCAAAAAAGAGTATAAGTAGGAATTATCCATAATTGTAAAATGAAATGCCACATTAAACCGCACAGAGTTAAGATAAAGCAAACAGAAGCTACTAAATCAAGAGCAATCTGTTGTATGTGGGGTGATTTATGTTTGTTTTTTCAAATATCATCCAGTTTTAAAAGCAAATGATTATGCATATGGAGAGCCTCCAGAGAAGATGAGAGACAGTTACCTGAGGAATATCTGTGTTTTGGGTAAATATTTAAAATCCAGCCCCTAATATGTTCTTTCTGGTCCCATACAGGGAAACCATGGAGAAGGAAATGGCAACCCACTCCATTATTCTTGCCTGGAGAATCCCAGGGGCGGCGGAGCCTGGTGGGCTGCCGTCTCTGGGGCGGCGGAGCCTGGTGGGCTGCCGTCTCTGGGGTCGCACAGTCGGACACGACTGAAGTGACTTAGCAGCAGCACAGGAAAGACCATACAATAGTTCCTCTTGGAGTCAGCTGTTACTAGAATGTCTTTCTTGATGTAACACGAAGCTTTCTTTAATGAGATCATGAGAAAATACAGTTCATCAATTATTTATTTTTATTTCAGCTGCCAGTGAACTCAGAGCTAAATTTTATAATCAAGCATAGGAGTTTCCTTAGCTTAAATGGCAGGTAGAATTCCCCCCCTCCTTCTGCTCCTCTGGTCTTTACTGCTGAGCTCCTTTCTGTTATCTTTCTTTTGGCTGTGACACATCCTTCCTAGAGATTAGTTCGTACAGTGATCTTGGAGATCAGTTTTATTATAGTCTCTATTTTTCAGATAAAGAGAGTTGGTTGATGTGAGGTTGAATAGACTGGCCAAAGTCACATAGATTGCTATAGGACCCAGCAATTCCAATCCTGGGTATATGTTTGAAAAAATCAAAAACGCTAATTCAAGATACATGCATCCCAATGTTCACTGTAGTGTTATTTGTGATTGCCAATATATGGAAGCAACCTTAGTGTCCATCCACAGATAAATGGATAAAGAAGGTGTGGTATGTGTATACAGTGGAATACTTGTGCTGAGTGGCTTCAATTGTGTCTGACTCTTTGTGACCCTATCGACTGTATAGCCCGCCAGGCTCCTCTGTCCATGGGATTCTCCAGGCAAGAGTACTGGAGTGGATTGCCACCCCCTTCTCCAGGGACAATGGAATGCTACTCAGCCATAAAACTGAACAAAATGTTGCCATTTACAGCAACATGGATGGACTTGGAAAAAATTGTTCCAAGTGAACTAAGTCAGACAGAGAAAGACAAACACTGTTCAACAGCACTTATATGTGGGATCTTAAGAATACAAAAACTAGTGAATATAACAAATAAGGCAGACTTACAGATACAGAAAACAGGCTACTGGTTACCAGTGGGGAGATGCAAGGGGGTGGGACAATATAGGGGTAGGGATTAATAGATACAAATTTTTATGTACAAAATAAGCTACAAGGATATATTTTACAACAAGGGGAATATAGTCAATATTTTATAACTATAGAGTATAACCTTTAAAAATTGTGAATCACTATATTTTATACCAGTAATTATATAATATTTTACAACAACTAAAGATCAATAAAAAACAAAAGAAGTCACATAAGTCTCACATGGAAGAGCTAATATAAAAGCAGCTAGCTGTCTCCATCTATTCCCTTAGTCAGTTCAGTCACTCAGTTGTGTCTGACTCTTTGCAATCCCATGGAATGCAGCACACCAGGCTTCCCTGTTCATCATCAACTCCTGGAGCTTGCTCAAACTCACATGCATTGAATCAGTGATGCCATCCAACCATCTCATCCTCTGTCATCCCCTTCTCCTCCTGCCTTCAATCTTTCCCAGCATCAGGGTCTTTTCCAATGAGTCAGTTCTTTGCATCAGGTGGCCAAAGTATTGGAACTTTAGCATCAAGCCTTCCAATGAATATTCAAAACTGATTCCTTTTCAGATTGACTGGTTTAATCTCCTTGTTGTCCAACGGACTCTCAAGAGTCTTCTCCAACACCACAGTTCAAAAGCATCAGTTCTTCAGCACGCAGCTTTCTTTAATGGTCCAACTTGCATATCCATACCTGACTACTGGAAAAATCATCAGTTCACTTCAGTTCAGTCGCTCAGTCGTGTCCATCTCTTTGCAACCCCATGAATCACAGCACGCCAGGCCTCCCTGTCCATCTCCAACTCCCGGAGTTCACTCAGACTCACGTCCATTGAGTCAGTGATGCCATCCAGCCATCTCATCCTCGGTCGTCCCCTTCTCCTCCTGCCCCCAATCCCTCCCAGCATCAAGGTCTTTTCCAATGAGTCAACTCTTCCCATGAGGTGGCCAAAGTACTGGAGCTTCAGTTTTAGCATCATTCCTTCCAAAGAAATCCCAGGGNTCCCGGAGTTCACTCAGACTCACGTCCATTGAGTCAGTGATGCCATCCAGCCATCTCATCCTCGGTCGTCCCCTTCTCCTCCTGCCCCCAATCCCTCCCAGCATCAAGGTCTTTTCCAATGAGTCAACTCTTCCCATGAGGTGGCCAAAGTACTGGTGCTTCAGCTAGAGCATCATTCCTTCCAAAGAAATGCCAGGGCTGATCTCCTTCAGAATGGACTGGTTGGATCTCCTTGCAGTCCAAGGGACTCTCAAGAGTCTTCTCCAACACCACAGTTCAAAAGCATCAATTCTTCTGCGCTCAGCCTTCTTCACAGTCCAACTCTCACATCCATACATGACCACAGGGAAAACCATAGCCTTGACTAGATGGACCTTAGTTGGCAAAGTAATGTCTCTGCTTTTGAATATACTATCTAGGTTGGTCATAACTTTTCTTCCAAGGAGTAAGCGTCTTTTAATTTCATGGCTGCAGTCACCATCTGCAGTGATTTTGGAGCCCCCAAAAATAAAGTCTGACACTGTTTCCCTATTTCCCATGAAGTGATGGGACCAGATGCCATGATCTTTGTTTTCTGAATGTTGAGCTTTAAGCCAAATTTTTCATTCTCCTCTTTCACTTTCAACAAGAGGCTTTTTAGCTCCTCTTCACTTTCTGCCATAAGGGTGGTGTCATCTGCATATCTGAGGTTCTTGATATTTCTCCCGGCATTCTTGATTCCAGCTTGTTTCTTCCAGCCCAGCGTTTCTCATGATGTACTCTGCATAGAAGTTAAATAACCAGGGTGACAATATAGCTCTGACTATATGGACCTTTGTCAGTAAAATAATGTTTCTGCTTTTTAATATGCTGTCTAGGTTTATCATAGCTTTTCTTCCAAGGAGCAAGCGTCTTTTAATTTCATGGCTGCAGTCACCATCTGCAGTGATTTTGGAGCCCAAGAAAACAAAATTTGTCATTGTTTCCATTGTTTACCCATCTATTTTACATGACGTGATGGGACTGGATGCAAAGACCTTAGTTTTTTGAATGTTGAGTTTTAAGCCCACTTTTCCACTCTCTTCTTTCACTTTCATCAAGAGTCTCTTCATTTCCTCTTCCTTTTCTGTGTGGTGTTCTCCGCATATCTGAGGTTATTGATATTTCTCCCAGAAATCTTGATTCTAGCTTGTGTTTCATCCAGTCTGGCATTTTGCATGTTGTACTCTGCATAGAAGTTAAATAAGCAGGGTGACAACATACAGCCTTGATGTAATCCTTTCCCAATTTGGAATCAGTTTGTTGTTCCATGTCTGGTTCTAACTGTTGCTTCTTGACCTGCATACAGATTTCTCAGGAGGCAGGTAAGGTGGTCTAGTATTTCTATCTCTTGAAGAATTTTCCACAATTTGTTGGGTCCACATAGTCAAAGGTTTTAGTGTAGTCAATGAAGCAGAAGTAGATGTTTTTCTGGAATTCTCTTGCTTTTTCTATGATCCAGTAGATGTTGGCAATTTGAGCTCTGGTTCCTCTGCCTTTTCTAAATTCACTTTGAACATCTGGAATTTCTCAGTTCACATATTGTTGAAGCCTGGCTTGGAGAATTTTGAGCATTACTCTGTTAGTGTGTGAGATGAGTGCAATTGTGTGGTAGTTTGAACATTCTTTGGCATTGCCTTTCTTTGGGATTGGAATGAAAACTGACATTTTCCAGTCCTGTGGCCACTGCTGAGTTTTCCAAATTTGCTGGCATGTTGAGTGCAGCACTTTCACAGCATCATCTTTTAGGATTTGAAATAGCTCAACTGGATTTCCATCAGCTCCACTAGCTTTGTTCGTATTGATGCTTCCTAAGGCCCACTTGACTTCACACTCCAAGATGTCTGGCTTTAGGTGAGTGATCACACCATCATGGTTATCTGGGTCATTAAGATCTTTTTTGTATAGTTCTTCTGTGTATTGTTGACACCTCTTCTTAATATCTTCTGCTTCTGTTGGGTCCATACCATTTCTGTCCTTTATTATGTCCATCTTTGCATGAAATGTTCCCTTGGTATCTCTAATTTTCTTGAAGAGATCTCTAGTCTTTCCCATTCTATTGTTTTCCTCTATTTCTTTGCATAGATCACTGAGGAAGGCTTTCTTATCTCTCCTTGCTATTCTTTGGAACTCTGCATTCAGATGGATGTATCTTTCCTTTTCTCCATTTGTCTTTCACTTCTCTTCTTTTCTCAATTATTTGTCATCCTCCTCAGACAACCATTTTGCCTTTTTGCATTTCTTCTTCTTGGGGATGGTTTTGATCACTGCTTCCTGTGGTGTCAAGAAACTCTGTCAGCAGTTTTTCTGTCTGTCTCTGTGTATCAGATCTAATCCCTTGAATCTATTTGTTATTTCTACTGTATAATCATAAGGGATTTGATTTAGGTCATACCTGACTGGTCTAGTGGTTTTCCCTACTTTTTTCAGTTCAACTCTGAATTTGGTAATAAGGAGTTCATGATCTGAGCCACAGTCAACTCCTGGTCTTGTTTTTGCTGACTGTATAGAGCTTCTCCATCTTTGGCTGCAGAGAATAAAATTAATCTGATTTTCAGTGTTGACTGTCTGGTGATGTCCATGTGTAGAGTCATCTCTTGTGTTGTTGAAAGAGGGTATTTGCTATGACCAGTGCGTTCTCTTGGCAAAACTCTGTTAGCCTTTGCCCTGCTTCATTTTGTACTCCAAGGCCAAACTTGCCTGTTATTCCAGGTATCTCTTGATTTTCTACTTTCGCATTCCAGTTCCCTATAATGAAAAGCATATC
This sequence comes from Aepyceros melampus, assembly GCA_006408695.1. Taxonomy (NCBI): domain Eukaryota; kingdom Metazoa; phylum Chordata; class Mammalia; order Artiodactyla; family Bovidae; genus Aepyceros; species Aepyceros melampus. Next base: position 191,030 of record SJXQ01000362.1, read on the forward strand.
TGCTCCCTTAAGTTCCATGCAATTCAGCAGAGAAATATATTCAAATGCTAACAGTTCTTATGTCCAAGGGTTGGATCCAGGTCTTATTTCTGTGGTTTATTATTTTGCCTTGTAATCTTTAGATAGTAAACATATATTACTATCATACAAATAATTTTTACTCAAAAGGCAAAATCATTAAAGAATATTAATAAGCTAAAGCTAGTAAGTACTGCCTAGTTGGAAAGGGTGAACCAGAAGATTAGGCCCTCACTTGGTAAGGTAATGCAATACTTTTGCTAAGATTGTTATCTGATGTGTGTCTTGGTTTTGACTTGCTGACTTTCTGGAGAGCCGTGAGATGGAGGGGATGAGCCCTAAAAGGACACCTGTGGGGATTTCCTTAGACAGGTGGCCAAGATGCAGTTTGGCCAGCCCTACAGCCCTGACCCCAGGGGATCCAGGAGATTTGATGCAGTCATCCCCACCCCTGCTTTGAGCCTTCAGTCTATTTCCCTTTTGTCTGCTTTCTGTCGTCTGAAAAGGGTCTTCTAAAAACATTTCACTCATTAAAATTAGCCCCACCTTGTCTTTTAAAAGTGGACCCGCATCATGCAAGTCCCTTCTCCTGGAAGCCCCCCAGGGCAAGACAGGAATAAGTGCAGTTGGTGAGATCTTGGCAGCCAAGTTGACCTCGCCTGTATGTAGCTCAGATGCTTCCTCGCCACAGAAATGGGATTCCAAACCAGACCCAGTAAGAGCCAGTTGCGAAGGTTCACGGAATCTGAGCAGGGTGTTCAGCCTCATGCATAGTTTTGAGATGACTCACAACCCAGTGCTTCCTAAAAGAGACTCATTAAGTTACGGTAACATTTGAAAATGGTATTTATAGTGCCAATAGAAAAGAGGAGGGGCAAGTTATTTGGATTTTGCCTCTTGCTGTGTACCACCATGCTGGCTATTTCTCTTTTTCAGTTTTCTTTGTCCCCTGACTAAAAGCAAAGCCTGCAAGAGACCCCATGCCCCAGGGGCCCTGCCCCTGACCCCTCAGAGCCTCTCAAGAACTCAAGTGTTTTTAGTGTGTCTCCCCCTGTCAAACCCTCACCCCGGACCCTCAAGTAGACCCTCCAAACTGCTCTGTTCCTTCCAACAATTCTATTCTCTGTTTATTAACAATTCAGATGGACTGTCCTGAAATGAGTGGAAATGCCAGAGGTTATTTGTTCTGGTTTCCTTCCACTGTGTATGCTCCGTTTCCGTGGCTGTCTGTTGGTTACCTAGGATATGGCCAGGAGAGGCAATGGACTGGCTGGGAGCTTGGATGGATTCCCTGAGAGGCTGCGGAGCAGGGCTTAGTGGTCAGTAGGATGCCCTATTCGAGTGCCTGATTAACCACTCCCTGACCCTCCTGACTGAGTTCACAGTGTCTTGTGCAGGATTCCAAGAGTTCCACATATATGCCCCTATTTTGGCTTTCCCCCAACTGGTGGTATAAATTTATATCTCTGCCTACCCTAAGCTACAGACTCCTCTAAAGCAATGACCATATATTATTCTGTGCTGTGTCCAGCACAGTTTAAATCACACAGAATCATACACATCTGCTTATTTAGGCAGATACATGCCTAAGAGGTTCTTGTTTTGTTTCTTTGGCGTTCGAAATAAACTCAGCATTTGATATTCCATCAGTGGTTTTGTTGAGAAATAAAAATGACATGTATTAATCACCTATAGGGTCAGGACCCTTTTGGATATATTAACTTTCTTGACCTTCATAACAGTTCTGATAAACTAGGTACTACTGCTTTCAGTTTTAAATGTAAAATTACAGAGTTTGGGGAGAAGAAGACATTTTCCTTGAAATCAGGATTTGGGGACTTGGATGTCTTATTGTTTACATTGCTTTAGAATGCCCTCCCTAACCCCCCTGCAACTAGGCTGCCAACTGTATGCTTTAACTGTGTGAATTAAACTGGGAAGTTGTGCTTTTTTTGAAGGAGTCACTCAAAGAGTTCAGACGGAAAAGAAATGAATGACTGCATAGAACTTTAAAAAGCTTTTTATTATGGAAAATTTCAAACACACACAAAAGCAGCAAGAACAGTAGAATAAACCTCCTGTACCCTTTATTCGGCTCTAAGGTTTTATCTACATCTCTATTCACTTTCTTCTTCTTCCCACTGGATTATTTTGAAATAAATCGCAGATATTGTATCAGTTGACTAAGAAGTTTTTACAAATTTAACAAATCATTAGCGTAATGATACTCCTCAGGAATATAAACAGACTCAGACAATCTGGGTAAAACCAACTAGAGAAATTGATTCCCTCCAGGTGCCAGAACCATACGGCTGCTGCTTTTTCCAAGAGGATAGAGCAAATAGTTCCATTACTCTCAGATCCCATTAGTCCTTTAAAGATGCCATGTGTTCTAGATTAGCGGAAAACCAAAGCTCCATTAAAGCGTACTCCATATTTTAGATAGATTCACAGCTCTGGAATAAGCGCATGAGTCTGCACGCCCCTTGTGGAACCCCAAAAGACTGCTCTAGATCAGCCCAAATAGGGTTAACTTTCACAAGTTATTACTTTCTTTTCCACTGCAGATTTTTGATATCACATCACGCAAGGAAGTTTTTTCCATTCTTTTCCTTGGGCTCTCTTTCCATTTTTTTCCCCCAAACTTTTTTTAATTGAAGGATAATTGCTTCACGATATTGTATTGGCCTCTGCCAGACATGAACATGAGTCAGCCACAGGTATACGTGTGTGCCCTCTCTCTTGAAACTCCCTCCCACCTCCCACCCTCCACTCCTCTAGATTGTTACAGAGCTCCGGTTTGAGTTCCCTGTCAGACAGCAAATTCCCATTGCTTATCTGCGTTACACAGGGTAGTGTATATGCTTCCATGTTACTCTCTCCATTTGTCCCACCCTCTCCTTTTTCTCCCTCCCCCCTGCACCCATCTCTGTAAGTCTGTTCCCTATGAAAGCATCTGGGAATAGAACTACCATATGACCCAGCAATCCCACTCTCTGTCCATTTTTAAAGACTAGTGGTTAGTAGTCACTGCAGGAAGGGTAATATCCACAACATTTTTGCATGACAGCCTCAGAGTTCGTGAGTGGTTTTGGAGAAATCACTAATATTCAAATGCTCTGGAAAATTTGCCAAAACCCAGGCATTTTTAATTACAGTTTTATGGGGAGAGGGCTTCCCTGGTGGCTCGGTGGTAAAGAATCCACCTGCCAGTGCAGGAGACGCAGGTTTGATCCCTGGGTCAGGAAGATCCCCTGGAGAAGGGAATGGCAACCTACTCCAGTATTCTTGCCTGTGAAATTCCACGGACAGAGGAGTCTGGCGGGCTGCAGTCCATGGGGTCGCAAAAGAGTTGGACATAACTCAGTGACTAAACAACAATTACGGGGAAAGTCTTAGCAATAAATGTCTTTTATCTGCAGGAAACAGTTAAATATTTCTACTCCTCATCATGGTTTGGATTATGATCACAACTAGGGATTGTGGCAGTCAGCTTTTGTGAAAGGGTCTGAGGTGTGTACATGTCTGTTCACATGTGTGTGCATGTGAACAGATGCGACAGAGCCAGGGGACTGCGGTCTGTGGAGGTGTTGGGAGGGGCACGCCCACCAGACTGAGAACCATTTTGGTATCTGTAACTTTATATACTTCAGAATCTCAGATCTAAAAATAAACCCCGTTTGGAACTGTTGTTGTTTATCTGTATCTTGGGTTTTCCCATTCTTAAAAATACCCTGACATGCCTATGGAGACTGTGTTCCAAAGGTTAATGCTCCTTAATCCTGAAGGGAGTGGTGAATTCCTTATATATCAATCTAAGAATAGGACTTGGAGCTATTCTAGTGTATGTCATAATGTGAGTGGTTTCTTCTTTTTTTAAAAGGAAGCAAATAGTAATGGCTGGGCAAGGAGAGGATTCAAAGGAAGAGATGAATAAAAGTGTTTGGACAAAATAAAAATTATCCTTAACATTTGCCTATAGCTTTAAAGGATCACTGCCTCGAAATGGTTTTATCTGAGAGAGTGGAAGGGAAAGAGGAATTGTGTTAGAATAATCCCACCACAGGGCTTCCAGGTGGCTCAGTGATAAAGAATCTGCCTGCCAATGTAGGAGATGAAGGTTCAATCCTTGGGTCAGGAAGATCCCTGGAGAAGGAAATGACAACCCACTCCAGTGTTATGCCTGGAGAATCCCATGGACAGAGAGCCTGGCGGGCTATAGTCCATGACGTTGCAGAGTCAGACCGGACTGAGCAATTGAGCACACACACAGTCGCACCCACAGTGGTATTTCCAACTGAAGCCTAAGCAGAAAACTCTGGAAATCAGAGGAGAGTCAGCACTTTAAAAAAAAAAAAAATTTTTTTTTTAAAAGCTGCTTTCCACTCTGATATTTTTGATTCAAAAGATTCTGACAGTTTCTCCTGTGTGCAAGGATAACAGGCCTTGCCATGTGTAGCTTGCCCTCCCCACACAGAATCCTTTCTGTTTCTGGCAACCAGCCTTTCTGAATCAGCGTTGTTTCTGCACTGCTGCTCCCGACACGTTGGAGTCCAGGCAAAGAGCGAATAAAAAGATCTGAAACAAAGTCAGGGAGGCTGGTAAAGGTTTCAGATAGATTGCCCTCCTCTACGCTGCTGTGTGCTCCTGCTCACCACCTTCTAGGCTGATGGATCCCCTCTACCCAAGACCCAGCTGTACTTCCCTACTGTACCTGCTTTTTGGTGAATTAAAAACAAGCAAAAATTTAAACGGTGTACATCTGAACAAGTTGGAAAGGTCAACTAGGTTTTGTTTTTGTTTTCTTTCTTTCTTTCTTTCTTTTTTTTTTTTGAAGGATGTATTTCTGCATGAGTCACTGGGCCTTCTTACTTCCTGCTAGAATGATTACAAAATGAATCTGGGAGACAACAGGCCTGCTGAACACTCCACAGAATATTAACAGGCCTACTCTAGTATCAGGTGCCTCTTTGCCAATGGGTCTTTCCTTGGTTCCCTTCCAAGAAAGAAAGAAAGAAAGAAAGAAAGAAAGTGTTGCTCAGTCATGTCTGACTCTTTGCGACCCCATTGACTGTAGCCTGCCAGGTTCTTCTGTAGGAATTCTCCAGGTAAGAATACTGGAGTAGGGTGTCATTTCCTTCTCCAGGGGATCTTCCCAATCCAGGGAAGAACTCTTGTCTCCTACATTGGCAGGCAGACTCTTTACAGTCTGAGCCACCAGGGAAGCTCTGTCCCCCTCCATGGTCCCCAGCAAGGTCACAAGTTGGCCAGAGATATCAATTTCTTCCTCCAAGCTGGCTTGTGACATTAGGCATTTTGATGGTAAAGAATCTGCTTGCAATTCAGGAAACCCAGATTTGATCCCTGGATCAGGAAGATCCCCTGGAGAAGGTAATGGCATTCCACTCCAGTATACTTGCCTGGAGAATCCCATGGACAGAGGAGCCTGGTGGGCTACAGTCCATGGGATTGCAAAGAGTCAGATATAACTGAGTTACTAACACACACACACACACACACACACACACACACACACGCATACAGACACACAGTGGCTATTGATGATGCTGAAGACTCCTGCTCATATGCAGCCCTGGCAAAAAGCACCCTGAAAAGGGATTATATGATGGATTGTGGTGACATTATTTATGTGGAGTGTCATTTTGAAATGTGTTCTGTCATAATTATATATTTCAGCACTCAAAATAGTTTGTAGTAAGAAGGGAGCTCTCTGCCTTGAAAACCGTCTGGTTCTGGTGTGTCAGGCCTGTAATCATATTTGTTCCTATAAGTTATTTAGATGTCTTCTGAGACAATTAGTCATAGGTAGCCAACCTCTCCCTTTACTTGGAGTGTTTTCAAAGGAGACTCATATATCAAAAAACTCACCAGTTCAGAATAAAGGCAGGAATGTTTTAAGAGTTTTCAAAACAACAATTTAATTTCAAAAAATACATTGCCTAACTACCGTTATGTCTGATGTTATATCCAGTCTCAGGCCCTTGAAAAAAGGCCTTTCCTGGTAGCTCAGATGGTAAAGAATCTCCCTGCAGTGTGACCTGTTCTCTTTGATGGTCACTGTTCTTCCTAAGTCCCCAATATTTTAGATTCACACAGTTGTGATGCTAACTCTCCATTCTGAATTTTTATCCCAGCTTCTCTCCTGGGCACTAGTGGTCCCCCATTTTTAAGATCAGTTGAATAATTTACTTGGATCACAGGCTACCTTTGCTGCAAGGGTTCTATCAGTGGTGATTTTGCAGGCCCCAGGGGATATATGACAATATCTGGAGAATTTTTTGGTTGTCACACTTGTTTAGTCACTAAGTCATGTCTGACTCTTTGTGACCCTATGGACTGTAGCTCTCCAGGATCCTCTGTCCTTGGGACTTCTTAGTCAAGAACACTCGAGTGGGTTGCCATTTCCTCCTCCAGGGGATCTTCCTGACCCAGGGATCAAACCTGCATCTCCTGCATTGGCAGGCAAGTTCTTTACCAGTGAGCAAGTGATTCTATCGGTGTGTTGGATAGAGGCCCGAGATGTGGGCATCCTACAATACATGGAAAAGGCCCCCACAACAAAATCATTAGTGCTTAAAGCAAGAAAGCCCACTTTAACCTAACACAGAATTTATACAGTTTTCCTCCTAAATTCTGCTTCTTCCATTAAACTTTCTCTGCTGCTACTGCTGCTAAGTCGCTTCAGTCGTGTCCGACTCTGTGCGACCCCACAGACGGCAGCCCGCCAGGCTCCCCCGTCCCTGGGATTCTTCAGGCAAGAACACTGGAGTGGGTTGCCATTTCCTTCTCCAATGCATGAAAGTGAAAAGTCAAAGTGAAGTCGCTCGGTCGTGCCCGACTCTTAGCGACCCCATGGACTGCAGCCCACCAGGCTCCTCCATCCATGGGATTTTCCAGGCGAGAGTGCTGGAGTGGGCTGCCATCACCTTCTCTGGATATCCTATTTTCTTCCTTCTTTGGACACTGCTATGTGTTTGGCACCAGGCCATGTTTTGCACAGCATTGTTCTTCTGAATGGATCTACAGATTATCTCCCTACCTGGATTTGAGGGTTCCTGACAGCAGAGTTCATCTTCCCTTCTTTTTGTGCTTTTGACTGTACCCAATCTAACTCTCGGTTTGGTGGTGGTTTAGTAGCTAAGTTGTGTCTGACTCTTGCAACTCCACGGATTGTAGCCTGCCAGCCTCCTCGTCCATGGGACTTCCTAGGCAAGAATACTAGAATGGGTTGTCATTTCCTTCTCCAGGGGATCTTCCAGATCCAAGGGTCCAACTCATGTCTCCTTTGTGGATGGGTTCTTTGCCAACAGAGCCACCTGGGTAAAAGTGACTTTATTTAAAGGTGGCTTTATATATGTATAAGGGCTTCCCCTTAAGAAGCCCTTATATTGAATACACTCCTGATATTACAAGTATCAGGAAAGTTATGACCAACCTAGACAGCATATTAAAAAGCAGAGACATTACTTTGTCAACAAAGGTCCATCTAGTCAAGGCTATGGTTTTTCCAGTGGTCATGTATGGATGTGAGTTGGACTATAAAGAAAGCTGAGCACAGAAGAATTGATGCTTTTGAACTGTGGTGTTGGAGAAGACTCTTGAGAGTCCCTTGGACTGCAAGGAGGTCCAATCTGTCCATCCTTAAGGAAATCAGTCCTGGGTGTCCATTGGAAGGACTGATGTTGAAGCTGAAACTCCAATATTTTGGCCACCTGATGTGAAGAGCTGACTCATTTGAAAAGACCCTGATGTTAGGAAATATTGAAGACAGGAGGAAAAGGGGACTATAGAGGATGAGATGGTTGGATGGCATCACCAACTCAATGGACATGAGTTTGGGTAAACTCTGTTCGTTGGTGATGGACAGGGAGGCCTTCTGTGCTGCGGTTCATGGGGTCACAAAGAGTCGGACTCAACTGAGTGACTGAACTGAACTGAACTGATTAAAAATATGTCTTCAGTGAACAATTGACTCCTGGATTTTGCAGATGATACACTGGAGTGAAACAAGGGTTCCCCAAGAAACTTAGTATAAAAAAGAATGGTCTTAAAGATTCAAAGATATTAAGTAAGCATATAATGGAAGTGGACAGTGTATCTTCTAGCATTCCTAGAAACAGCCATTTAATAATTGGTTAACAACCTTAACACCTTTAAATAAAGATGTGTAGCACAGAGGAAAAGAGGGAAAAGAATAATGATTTATGTTAAGTTTATTGAGTAGACTGAGTGACTACATTTGGGAGACAGAGATCTCTGTAGAGTGTTGTTCCTGTGAAATGATGGGAATTTCATTGAACCTTATCTTGGCTTAGATACCATGATCCTCAAACATTCCCCACCCTTGGGTTTCAGTTCCATGCCAACCAAGCAGCATTCAGATGAATAACCCAGCTTCCTGTCTACTCAGTACATGGGAAGGGATGTCTTAGATGGGAGGGGCAAGCATTCACCCCGACCTAGACACCCTCCATAAGAAATTAGTAAATTGACCTTTGGATTCACTCATTACCCTTCTGTGAACTTAATGTGTGAATCTCTCCTCAAGATTCTGACTACATCTGAGAGTCTAGATAAGGTCCAGTTAAGGACTGCAGAGGCAAAGGGCCAGACTCTGGTCTGTGACTCATTCACCACAGCAATGCCATGTTGGAAACTGCTTGACCCATAGCTAACCAGCTCTCCCCTGTGACTCCCTATTTTATCTTAAGCCTTTCTATTCAGCTTAAACGTATTTTACCATGCTCAGGTTTCACATCCCATCCCAGGTCCTGCAATTTTCCCTTTTTACTTCCAAAGTGCCTTGAGAATTCCATTCATAATTTATTTATAAATATTCTTATTGGAAAAAAAACAACAACAAGAAAAACCCCACATGTAGCTTCTTTTTAATAAAGGAAACAAAATGGGAAGGTCAAATTGCTCTTAGAACTTTTTATAGGCCTGGCAGCACTGGAAATATTTCATCATTAAAGAACTTGTGACAAGTCACTGGGACCATTTACTGAGGGTTTCTCAGGGACAGACCAAGAATAGTAAAAGGGAACTTTTCTAAAAGACTCCATGATTTGTCTTGATTTTCCTGAGAACAGCTAGGACTAATTAGACACAACTTACAGCTTGTATTAGTTACATTTGAGTATTTGTTAACAAGCTCTTTGTATGCAAAACAAAGATTGATTTCAACTTGATTCATCACTTGAGTTCTCTTTCCATGGTCTGTTCCCATCTTTTCTTTAAATGCAAGAGTTTCTGGTTTAATGACATTAATTAACAGAGGAAGCTAGGTTGAAAATCTCTTGAATCCTCTGCCTAATTATAGTCCCAGTCATGAATGCTGGAGAAAATGTGGCTTCTTAATAAAAAGAAAACAGTCTAGAACAATATTATCCAGTTTATAAATTCCACTGAACCACTGTACAAATAAACAATGCTACTGAATCACACAACAAATCATCTCACAATTAGGCCACACAAGACCAGCTGCCTCACGAAGGAGCCCATGAGCCAAAGAGGAAAACTTTGAAGATAAATAGTGCCATATGTGAAAAGAAAAAAAAAGTTCCCAACAAACCTTAATTGCATGGAGCATCATTTTCAGATGCTGTTTGCCGTGGGAATAAAGGAGCTTGTGTTGTGACCCATGACTGTTGCAAGCATCTTCTTCAGTACGGGGGATAGAATTACGGGTCTGATTGGAGTCACCGTGGGCCTGCTGACACGTGAGTTATGCTTCCTTCTTGCCCAATCTCTTCTTCCCTTTTCTTACCACGCTGGCATTTCTCATCACCTGACATTTAAAATCAATTCTCCATTTATCTGGGTGGATTGTCCACATTGGACCTCAACTGAAAAAAATGTTAAGTGTAGGCTAGCCTCCCAGAACTAGGAGTTGGTGGTTATCCCCAGGGCATAGACTCATTTTAGTATTTGTTAGAGTTCAACAAGAAGGCTCCCTCAATTTCATGATCCATTCCAAAGCCAAGCATTAAAGCTCTTTGGCTTAACTGCAATTCTTAGATTATCCTTACATTTGACAGTAACTGCAGTTCTTGGATTAGCCTTGTCACCACTCCCCCCCCCTCCCCCCACCTGTTTTTGAAGCTTTGACAGTGACTACATTTGCAACTTCATTTCTTATTTATATCAAAGAGTAGCCAGGATGGGAAAATCAGCCCAGGAAAACCTAGAGAATTTCCAGGGTGCCAAATGCAAGGCAGTTGTGCTCAGAGTTGCAGAGGTTTCATTCTGAAGCCCGAGAGTCAAAGTCAAACAAAGACTAGAAGGAAAATCCTTGCTCAAGTTTCTAAGGGTGTCTCACTCTTCCTTTAATATTGTAATCTTTGTAGATGCAATATTTGAAGAGCTCTTTGGAAGAAAAATCACTCCATCTTATTATCAGTTGTGAAATGTTGACATCTCTTTATTCAGAGATGTACCATCTTATGTGGACTCTTCCTTTGATACATGATGGATGGAGTAATAGCGTTAACATCAAAACTCTGCTCTTATAATGTCCTATTTGCCATCTGTTTCCTAAGAGAAGTTCTTTTTTCCCCTCGTGCTTTGCAAAAGAAATGCTTCTCTTTTTTATTTTTTTACTTTCTCCTTCTTCAGAGATTGAGCAATCAAATTTGCCTGAAATCAAAGTAGAATCTCCTAAAAGGGCAATCAAGCTTATCAGATAGTTACAGTTTATTTGTCAAAATATGATGCAGGATGTTTGAGGGTTGCTTATGAAATAATGTTATATTTTTGAGCAATTACCATAGCATATATACTGTTGTATTTTAGAAAGCTTGAGAAGAAAGCGAAAGAGTTAAGAAAAGATTGGCTACTTTTCTCTTTTGCCATGGGAATGCATCATTAACAGAAAAAGTTTTAGAAACACCTAGTTACTTTAAAAGATATTTAGGATTTAAATTATATATAATTTCAAAGGTCTTTTCTCCTGTGCAGTTACTGGTCACAGATAATTATCTCCAAGAGTGTAAATCAGGCACCTTCCATTATCATTTCTCAGGAGTTGCTTGGGCTTAGCTCTTCCATTATATCTGCTTTATATTTGAAATCAGCAGTGTTAACACAATGTATGTCTGTGGTAATGTTGTAAAGAATGGTGGTTAGTTGATGTTTCTTTCTGTACCAGATATAATGGTTCCTGTTTGTTATGAACTCCAACAGTGGTGCAGCACAATAGTTAAGATCACAGGTTATGGAAACACACATATTTGGGTCATAACATTGTGCATAGAAGCATTCCATGACTAAATGGAAGCCTGTAAACAAGATCAGGTTAGAGCAGGTCCTGAAGGTTAATGTAAGTTGTATGTGCAAAGGAAATGATATTCATGGGACAGCCTTCAGAGATACGGCTTCTTCCTTCTCAAACATATGGCCCTGTGGCTGTTCCACGTTATCAGCTAAGAAAGGATCATTTAGGTCTTATTTATGGATAGTTTTTGGCAATATACTGGCACTATCCCAAAGTAGTCAATTACAGTCCAGGACTTCCTAGGTAAAGAATCAGTGTGCAATGCAGGAAACACAGGAGATGCAATTTCCATCCCTGGGTTGGGAAGATGCTCTGGGGGAGGTAATGGCAACTCACTCCAGTATTCTTGCCTGGGAAATCCCAGGGACAGAAGAGCCTGGGGGACTATAGTCAATGGGGTGGCAAAGAGTTGGACACAACTTAGTGGCTGAGCACAAGCCATACTCTGGGCTGTCCCTGAAGACAGTGGTAAGGGAAGGAACTTCAAGCAGTGTACTTGGCTATTAATTTTTCTTAGGAGAGAGTAAGAGATGTGTACATATAATAATTCATGGGTTGTTGTCTGGCTATTGGTTTGCCTAGATGGTCAGGAACTTGGAAGGAGCTCAATGGGAAAATCAGTGACAAAGTGGTCTTGGGAAGTTACTGGTCATAGGTCTTTCCTCCAAGACTGTCAATCAGTCATCCTCTGATTGTGGGTGGACATCTGTGAACATACATCAAAGAGCAACCTAAACAGAGAAGGAGCTTAATCAGGCATACAAGATAGCCTGTCTAATGGATACCAGTCAGTTTCTCTTCCCAGCAACCCTTACCCTTGCCCAACTGGCTTTATGAACAAAGTAGGCAGAGAAATAGGGGTGGAGGTTATACATGGGCTCAGCAATATAGGCTCCTCACTAAGACTGATTTCACTTCAGTGACTGCTGAAGATATGTCCTGCAACAGCAAAGAATGAGAATGAACTCCCAGTAGGGCACCACTCCCTGAAGAATTTAAACAGATACTTGATGGCGGGTTGATTCATTGGGCCAGTTCTACCATGTAAGGGACAGCACTGGCACTTTGCTCTCATTGGAATAGACGTAGATTTGCATTAACTTCCTTCAGTGCATCTGCCAATACTACATTTATAGACGTACAGATGCCATGATCACCATACAACATTGCTTTCAACTGAGGGCCTCATTCACAAGAAATTAAGTGCAGCAATGGGCTCATACTCTTGTAATTCACGGGTTTTATTGGGTTCCACACTACTATGAAGCAGGTGGCTTGATGGAAGAGTAGAATGACCTTTTGAGATTTGTTACAGTGCCCACTGGATGTGAATAGGTTGGAAGATGGAAGAAGAGCCCATGGAATTCTCCAGGCAAAAATACTGGAGTGGGTAGCCATTCCCATCTCCAGGGGATCTTCCTGACCCTAGGATTGAACCCAGGTCTCCTGCATTTTAGGCAGATTCTTTACCATCTGAGACACTAGGGAAGCCCAAATAGCATCCAGGATCATTATCTGCTCTAAACCAGTGAGTTATATATGGTACTCTCTCTCCCACAGATAGGATTTACATTCTAGGAATTCAGTTCAGTTCAGTTCAGTTCAGTTCAGCCACTCAGTCATTTCCAACTCTTTGCAACCCTGTGGACTGCAGCACACCAGGCTTCCCTGTTCATCAACAACTCCTGGCACTTGCTCAAGCTCAAGTCCATCGAGTCAGTGATGCCATCCAACCATCTCATCCTCTGTTGTCCCCTTCACCTCCTGCCTTCAATCTTTCCCAGCATCAGGGTCTTTTCCAATGAGTCAGTTCTTCACATCAGGTAGCCAAAATATTGGAGCTTCAGTTTTAACATTAGTCCTTCCAATGAATATTCAGGACTGGTTTTCTTTAGGATTCACTGGTTTGATTTCCTTTTAGTCCAAGGGACTCTCAAGAGTTTTCTCCAAGGCCATAGTTGAAAAGCATCAATTCTTCAGTGCTTAGCTTTCTTTATGGTACAACTCTCACATCCATACATGACTACTGGAAAAAGCATAGCTTTGACAGATGGACCTTTGTTGCCAAAGTAATGTCTCTGCTTTTTAATATACTGTCTAGGTTTGTCATAGCTTTTCTTCCAAGGAGCAAGCATCTTTTAATTTCATGGCTGCAGTCACTATCTGCAGTGATTTTGGAGCCCAACAAAATAAAGTCTGTCACTGTTTCCATTGCTTCCCCATCTATTTGCCATTAAGTGATGGGACCAGATGCCATGACAGTTTTCTGAATGTTGAGTTTTATGTCAACTTTTTCACTCTCCTCTTTTACTTTCATCAAGAAGTTCTTTAGTTCTTCACTTTCTGCCTTAAGGGTGGTGTCATCTGTGTATCTGAGGTTATTGATATTTCTCCCAGAAATTTTGATTCCAGCTTGTGCTTCATCCAGTCTGGCATTTTGTGTGATGTACTATGCATATAAGTTAAATAAACAGGATGACAATATACAGGCTTGATGTACTCCTTTCCTGATTTGAAACCAGGCTATTGTTCCAGGTTCAGTTCTAACTGTTGCTTCTTGACCTGTACACAGATTTCTCAGGAGGCAGGTCAGGTGGTCTGGTATTTCCATCTCTTGAAGAATTTTCAACAGTTTGCTGTGATACACACAGTCAAAGGCATTGGCATAGTCAACAAAGCAGAAATAGATGTTTTTCTGGAACTCTCTTGCTTTATCAATGATCCAGTGGATGTTAGCAATTTGATCTCTGGTTCCTCTGTCTTTTCTAAATCCAGCTTGAACATCTGGGAAGTTCACAGTTCACATACTGTTGAAGCCTGGCTTGGAGAATTTTGAGCATTACTTTGCTAGTGTGTGAGTGAATGCAATTGTGTGGTAGTTTTGAAGATTCTTTGGCATTGCCTTTTTTGGGTATTGGAATGAAAGCTGACTTTTTCCAGTCCTGTGGCCACTGCTGAGCTTTCCAAATTTGCTGGCATATTGAGTGCAACATTTTAACAGCATCATCTTTTAGGGTTTGAAATGGCCCAACTGGAATTCCATCACCTCCACTAGCTTTGTTCATAGTGAGCTTTGTAAGGCCCACTTGACTTCGCATTCCAGGATGTCTGGCTCTAGTCCAGTGATCATACCATCGTGGTTATCTGGGTCATTAAGATATTTTTTTGTGTACTTCTTCTGTGTTTTCTTGCCACCTCTTCTTAACATCTGCTTCTGTTAGGTCCATACCATTTCTGTCCTTTATTGTGCCCATCTTTGCATGAAATATTCCCTTGGTATCTCTAATTTTCTTGAAGAGATTTCTAGTCTTCCTCATTCTATTGTTTTCCTCTATTTCTTTGCATTGATCACTGAGGAAGCCTTTCTTATCTCTCCTTGCTATCCTTTGACAGTCTGCATTCAAATGGGTATGTCTTTCTTTTTCTCCTTTGTCTTTGCTTTGCTTCTTTTCTCAGATATTTGTAAGGCCTCCTCAGACAATCATTTTGCCTTTTTGCATTTCTTTTTCTTAAGATGGTCTTGATCACTGCCTCCTGTACAATGTCATGAGCCTTCAGCCCAAATAGCCTCCAGAATGCATTATCTGCTCTAAACCAGTGCATAATATATGGTACTCTCTCTCTCATAGGTAGGATTTACATTCTAGGAATTAAGAGGTGGAAATGCAAATGGCATCTCTTATTATCATCCTTAGGGATAAGCTAGTGGAATTTTCCCTACCTGTACCTGCTCTGTTGGTCTAGAGGGCTTAGTCCTCAAGAGAGTGGATATAGCAATGGTTTCATTAAACTGGAAGTTGAGAATCTGATGGGTTTTCATGCAGTTTTCTGGCAAAATGCACCAGCTCTTGTGAAGAGAAGTCAGAGGCTTGGAGGCATTGGGATAACATTGGCTCCAGTTAATCCTCAAAGATTCTAGCTGATTTTTATGGATGTAGCCTGTCCTTGCCCTCCCTTCCTTCAAGTCCATCTTTCCTTTCCTAAAGCCTGCCTTTCTGACTTCAGGCCCAGCTGTATGTAAACCATTCAGTTAGATCCTATAATTGTGTAAGGGCAAATATAGGGTTGGCTAAAAATTTTGTTCGAGCTTTTTGTAACATTCTATGGAAAAACCCAGGCAAATTTTATGGCCAATTCATATATATCAATCCTGGTGATTTTTGTTTTTTCAATTGAGCCCCAACTAACTGATTAGATTAGAATCCAATATCTTCCTTGAGCTATAAACACAATAGTAGGCAAATCTATCTAAGCAAATGTCTTCATCTATAAAATGAGGATAATACTAATTACCATAGATGAGTATTATGAGGATTATGAGAGCTGAGAACTCTGCAAGGCATATGGAGAATAATTAATGCTTATCAACAAAACTTGAATTTGATTCTATATAATTTTCCACAGTATTATGGGGTTTTGAGGGCTCTCAGAGCTTTTGAGAAATTATTTGAACCAGTTGTTCAGTCACTAAGTCATGTTCAACTCTTTGTGACCCCCATGGTTGTAGCATATCAAGCTCCTCTGTCCTCCACTATCTCCCAGAGTCTGCTGAAAATCATGTC
Organism: Aepyceros melampus; assembly: GCA_006408695.1. Lineage (NCBI taxonomy): Eukaryota > Metazoa > Chordata > Mammalia > Artiodactyla > Bovidae > Aepyceros > Aepyceros melampus. Next base: position 206,906 of record SJXQ01000362.1, read on the forward strand.
AATTGAGTTGGTGACACTATCAAACCATCTCACCCTCTGCCATCCCCTTCTCCTCCTGCCCTCAATCTTTCCCAGCATCAGGGTCTTTGCCAATGAGTTGGCTCTTCCCATCAGGTGACCAAAGCATTGGAGCTGCAGCTTCAGCATCAGTCTTTCCAATGAATATTCAGGGTTGATTTCCTTTAGATTTGACTGGCTTGATCTGAACCAGTAACTTACCTTAAAAAGACCAAAATTCCCAGTGATATTAGGGTAGATTTCTTATTCCTGCTGGCTTAATGTCACTAAACTGCAATATCCAGTTTTATTTATAAGATGTGTACTGGAGGGAAATTAATTCCATGTTTATTACTACTTACAAAGAGGTTTGAAAGCCAAATATGAAATTTTATAAATGCTATTCTTCAAATAAGTCTTTCTGAGTCTGCTTCCTTCATCATCTTCTATAAATAAGAAAAAAAAAACTATCACAGAAGTCCCTTCTAATTCTAAAATTGTTAGATTAATCAACTAAGAGCGTATTCATTTTCCCAGTGAAGATTCCTTTGCTTTTGCAGATAGGGATAAGTGTTTCTGCTTGGATGTTCTCTTCAGCATTGGCTTTGAAGGTCAATCCAGAGAAAAGTTCTCATTACATTATAGCCAAGACGTTGTGTTTATGAGACTTGGCCTCAAATGTCTTGGAGATTTTTGCAAAAACCAAATATATTTTCTAAGGAAAGAGATATACCGCCATTGAAGATAATCTGATAGATGCTTCAAACATGGGAGGACAAAAGTTTGGGGTTAGGACCAGTATAATCTTGGGACATTATTAGTTTGACTATTTTCCTTGGCAAATCAGAGGAAGCAAAGATTTAGTATATGCCTTTAATTGAAATGGGTGAGCGGTTAGGAAGTACAAGTTTAAGTTTTGGTTCCAGCATTTACCAGCTGTATTTCCTCAAGAAGCTTCTTCTTCTTTTTTTTTTTTTTTGTGGAAGTTTAGGGAACTTCAACCATAGTATAGGGGTATGGTACCAAACTAGACTTCTCATGTAATTATGAAGCGCAAATGAGACAGTAGATGTCAGAATGCTTTGCTTGTTTGAAAGCTTCCAAGACTACAAGCTAAGATTGGCGAACTATAGGTCAGATTGAGTCTGTTGCCTGTTTGTATACAAACAGCCAATCAGCAGAGCATGGTGCCAATGGATACGTGTATTGGGACTTCCCTAGCTGTCCAGTGGTTAAGACTTTGCCTTCCAGCGCAGGAGGTGCGTTTAGCAGAAGAGCTAAGATCCCACCTGCCTCCCAGCCAAAACACCAAAACAGAAACAATATTGTAACAAAATTCAGTAAATACTTTAAAAAAAATGTGTGCGTGCTCGCATGCTAAGTCACTTCAGTTGTATCTGACTCTTTGAGACTCCTTGGACTGTAGCCTATCATGCTCCTCTGTCCATAGACGTTATCAGGAAGAATACTGGAGTGGGTTGCCAGTTCCTTCTCTGGGGATCTTCCTGACCCAGGGATCGAACCAGGTGGATGCTTCACCACTGAGCCACCCGGAAAGTCCATGAAAAATGTTCAGTCAGTTCAGTTCAGTCGCTCAGTCGTGTCCGACTCTTTGCCACCCCATGAATTGCAGCATGCCAGGCCTTCCTGTCCATCACCAACCCCCGGAGTTCACTCAGACTCATGCCCATTGAGTCAGTGATGCCATCCAGCCATCTCATCCTCTGTCGTCCCCTTTTCCTCCTGCCTCCAATCCCTCCCAGCATCAGAGCCTTTTCCAATGAGTCAGCTCTTCGCATGAGGTGGCCAAAGTACTGGAATTTCAGCTCTAGCATCATTCCTTCCAAAGAAATCCCACGGCTGATCTCCTTCAGAATGGACTGGTTGGATCTCCTTGCAGTCCAAGGGACTCTCAAGAGTCTTCTCCAACACCACAGTTCAAAGGCATCAGTTCTTCGGTGCTCAGCCTTCTTCACAGTCCAACTCTCACATCCATACCTGACCACTGGAAAAACCATAGCCTTGACTACACGGACCTTTGTTGGCAAAGTAAACTCTCTGCTTTTCAATATGTATCTAGGTTGGTCATAACTTTTCTTCCAAGGAGTAAGCGTCTTTTAATTTCATGGCTCCAACCACCAACTGCAGTGATTTTGGAGCCCCGAAAAATAAAGTCAGCCACTGTTTCCACTGTTTCCCCATCTATTTCCCATGAAGTGATGGGGCCAGATGCCATGATCTTCGTTTTCTGAATGTTGAGCTTTAAGCCAACTTTTTCACTCTCCTCTTTCACTTTCATCAAGAGGCTTTTTAACTCCTCTTCACTTTCTGCCACAAGGGTGGTGTCATCTGCATATCTGAGGTTATTGATATTTCTCCCAGCAATCTTGATTCCAGCTTGTGTTTCTTCCAGTCCAGCATTTCTCATGATGTACTCTGCATATAAGTGAAATAAGCAGGGTGACAATATGCAGCCTTGACATACTCCTTTTCCTGTTTGGAACCAGTCTATTGTTACCATTCCCTTTATCCAAGAATTCTTTCTTTTCCTTGTAGGTCTATATGACCATAGAATTGCACTCAGTTATTATTACTGTGTTTGAATTTTATCGATAAAGACTTTATGGATATTAATCTTCTCTTTGGTTATATAAATACCACCATAATATTCTCTTCTTTGCCTCTTGGCCCCCAAAGGCCTAAAATATTTACTATCTGAAAACCCTTATTGATCAGTGCTATAAAGTATTATGAGGAATTTCTGTTATTGATAACAAGCATAGTCCTTGTTCTCAAGCAACGGTTGCTGTAAACGATTTGCTTTTCTTCCCAGTTATATTAAATCTTTGTTTATACTTTTAATTTATGTAATACAACACTCTTTCTTACAGATGGCAAAAGGAGACAGAATTACATTGCCTGGATGAATTATAACATGAATTTTATAATCTGAATTGCAAAATTCAAAATTTATGAAAATTTGAAGGAAAAAAGGAAATTAAATAATAAAAGAGGATTGGAAGAATCAAACCAGGAGTAGAGATGCTAGCTTGTCCCACGCTCTAAAAGTCCCTCTGAAGGCTTCTGTGATTGGTGGGCCCTGGAGATGGTTCTCAGTAAAAAGAGATTGCTATTGATGTGCCAAGAGGCATCACGTACACAGGTGTGAAAGTAGGAGCTTCTTTGCCTGCCTCTTCTAAAAAACCAGACAGTTCTAGCCAAGCAGTAATAACATCTTTAAGGGTAGGGGAATCTTTAAAATGCATCACATTTTATTTTGTCTCAGGACGATTTCAGATATGGATTTCTTTATTGGAAATGTAAAATATTAAAGTCATCTTTGGAGGTTACAACTTCCCTCTGTGTAGGTCTACGACACACGTTGATATCTTCATTCAAAAAAGGAAGGAAAAAAGAATCGGAAAAGAAAGGAAGGGAAAAAGATTTTCAAGTGTGCAGTGCTCATTTTTAACATTTCAACTATTTGTCTCACAGTGTGTCTGGAGTGCCTTTGTTAGAGATTAATTAGGCAGGCTTGATTTTCTAAATGATAGGAGCCAGAGGGGCTAAGGGGGCGGCTCTCTTCTCCTGGGAGTGGGAAGTCAGGGGGAGATGAAAGAGGACTAACCTTTACCTCATAATTTCCCTTCCCCTCCTCTCTGTGTAAGCCACATTAGTCTCTCAGTAAAGGTACTTGGAGAAACTTGCTAAAATTTTCCCTCATGCTTGAAATTTACTTACCCTGGGTAACAGGAAACGTGGAGTCTTGTGATGCAGATTGTTATACCAGATGGTAATCTTAGCACATGCTATTTGTGTAGGTCAGCCATGTGTGTGAGTCACCCATTTGAGGCTGACCTCAGCCACTGTGACACTGGGTTCCACACCACTGTTATTTGTAAATAATAATAATAGTAGTATGGATTATGCCCCATTTTGATGCATGCTTAATGAGACCATCCCCTTTACACAGTATTCAATATGAAATTGTTTTCTTTTTCTAAATTGTACTTTTTTTTACCAGCTGAATTCCTTGTTCAATTGCTCTTCCTTAATGGCGAGGACAAGCACAGCATTTAATTCAGTGGTTGGATGATATCTGTCGTTTGCATTGTGCTTGTCATTCACGGCCCTGCCTTTCAAGCACATTTTTTTCTTATTCAAACTGTCCTCTCTGTTGTTGTTCAGTTGCGTCCGACACTTTGTGATCTCATGGACTGCAGCATGTCAGACTTGTGATTAGTCTGAATCGATTATCTACTGCTTACACATGAGCCAGATATTGAAGGCTGGCCAAAGATAAACCCTTCCAAGTCAGCACGTATGTTTTCTTTGCCGCCTACCATCCGTTCATTCAACCTTTCTGCCATTTGCCCTCATGACTTACCTTCCCTTCCGCCTCTTTCTCTGGCACGTGTCCCTTCGTGGTGTCTAAACTGGGTTTTGCACAAAACAGTCAATATCCCTTTGGCTTCATAACTGTCTGCAGTTGCTTTTTCATGTGATACTTTTCTGTCCTCTTGCCTGAAGGGTTTCCCACTGATGCGCTGTCCTCTCGTTGGCATCAGGTGCCACTTTTCTGCCTATGTGACTTGCCCTCACATTTCACAGCCCCTGAATAATGTGTCTCTTCTTTCTTTTCTCCCTTTCCCTTCCTTTCCAGCTGTTGTTTACTTCTGCCTGTGGTCAGATATTGAAGCGAGAGGAAGTGCACAGCCAAGATGCCCTGCTCCTGACCTTTCCCTAGCCCAGCTCTTATGCTGTGGTCCCCTTAGTTATGGCACATTCTTCCTTACAGCTTTTCTCCTGAGTGGACTCGGCCTTCACCCTCTTTTTTCCCTCCATCCTCCTTCTCTCAGGAGTGCTGTCAGAGCTCCATTCAATCAGAACTTTGTTTCCATGACGAGGAGTCGTCCCACCTTCCTGGAATCCTTCTTGCTGGTCTCTGAGAGAAACACCTCCAGTTTTTTGCTTGGTATCTCTTACCCAAAGAGAACATTTCTGATCCAGCACTAAGGACTCTACAGCTTGATGTGAATAGTTTACAGGCATTCCCCCCAACACCAGTGATCCTTCATTTTACAACTGAATTTGGATTGGAAACAAAGGTAGCAAGTTCATAAGGGGTTTTCATCTGTACAGAGTTCCACTGGAGCAACAAAATGGTACAGAAGAGACAAGTTTCAATGGGAAACAAGTGATATTGGTTTACTTCTTCCTTTGGAAGTTAGAATGTGAACTGTTACTGATCTTGTGCTGCTAATGTTTCTGAGCTCTAATTTTATGTTGGTTTTTAAAAAAATTTTTATTGCAAGATATTTGCTTTACAATATTGTGCTGGTTTCTGCCATACATCAACATAAAACAGCCACAGGTATACATATGTCCCTTCCCTCTTGAACCTCCCTCCCATCTCCCATCCCATCCCACCCTTCTAGGTGACCTCTAGGTCACCCCTCTGTGACCCCTCTAGGTCACAGAGCACTGGGTTGAGCTCTCTGTGTCGCACAGCAAATCCCCATGGGTTATCTATTTCACATGCGGTAATGTCCACATTTCCATGCTACTCCCCCAATTCATCCCATCTCCTCCCTCCCACCCTGTGTCCACAAGTCTGTTCTTTGTCTCCATTGCTGCTCTGCACATAAGTTCAACAGGTTGTTTGTTTTAGTTGCCTTACTGAGTGAAGGATAGAGCCAGGAGGTCTCTGGGATTCCTCAGAGTCAGATCCTTTATCATCAAGGGTTTCTAGGCACAGGCTTCCGCAAGAGTCCAAGCAGTTCCCCTTCCCTGGCTCCGGCTCTCAGAGGAAACAACTCTTTCCAGTTCACTAAGATCCAAGCAAGAGCTCATCTGAGACTGTCTCAGCTCCCTGGTGGGAGGGCCAGTCTCCACCCCCAAGAGCAGGCTTGGGATTCAGATCAGCGTAGGATGGGCTTCCAACCCCATGACCGACTGTAACATCTGACAAGTAACAAAACCTCTCCCTGTCTGAGATTCCTCACGTATTACATGGAGTAACATGGCACCCATCTCATAAAGTGGCTGTGAGGATTCAAGGAGAGAATCATGTAAAGTCCCTGGCACCAGGAGATGGCAGCTATTTTTAATCTATGATCCAGGAGGTAGAACATTTCTGTACTCTCTCCAGCCTGAAATGGAGATGCCTTTACATCATCCTTCATGGCTATTCTTAATGACTCTTGTCATTTGACTTTTAAATACCCATTGTTAGCTTCCTGTTAAGCCAAATACCTATAAAGCAAGATGAATAGCAATTATATAAGCAGTCTCTGCAGAGCTTTGGGATCCTAAAATTTTGTCAGAATTTTTAGATCATTAGTGATTAAGGTCACTGAAGAACAGAGCATTTCAAGTCTAGGTTTATGCCTAACACTAACCACCACTACTGTCTTACTTTAAAATGCTAAGGCTTTACAATCATACATGATGCCTAGGTAGTAAGATACGGGTCAACTTTAAGAGATCAGGGCTGGAGTCAGGAGATGTAGGTTTCAGAGTCATCCCTAATATCCTGTAATCCATGATGATGAGTTCCTTAGCTAGATTCAAACTCTTTGAAGGGCTTATTGATTCTGGAGGGAGGAAAAGTGCAGTTAGAATGTATAGTCATCTGAAATCGAATCAGCTTCTGTACTACTTTCTGGGCTTATCGGAAAATTCCATCCTCTGTGGAAATGAACCAATCTCCCCAGATAGTGAGCCGTACTGTTATCTCTACATGTAGCAAGCATCTACTAGTACCTCCCAGATCTCTGTACAAAGCTCACACTTCACAGGAGGAACTTGCATATTGATTTCAAGGTCATTATAATAATCTACTTAAGGAGATGAATTGTTTGATCTTGAGACAAGATGAGCACCTGTTATACAGAATTTATGAATATAGATTGTACTTGCTCCCCTCAATTCTCTTTAATGCACAGAGTAAGTACTCAAGCTTGAGTTGTTTTGCTCTTTTCTGAAGTTCTTCATTCAATTATTTACTTAATACCTACAAGATGCTATAGGAAATAAGAATTAGAAAATTCTTGAATATGGTTCTTATAAGGAACCATTTTCAAAGATCATGGTTTCCTAGTCTAAGATTCTATGACCACAGTTATCAACATGATGGCTGATCAACGTGATGGCTCCATTAGAAAATGCTAAGAATTCAAAGACACTTGTGTGATGAGTCACTGCTATTCAGTTTCTTCCACAAATGGTCTTAACCTAAGCAGGACTCTTAAATCAACAAATGGCTGTTGCCAGAGAAGAATTTGCAATTTAGCAATGAAGTTTTAATTACTGTTCAGTTTCTGTTGGTGGTTCTTTAACCTATAGCATAAAGTTCAGAGTCTGAAGGACTTAGAGATGGGGCTCAGTCCTCAGGCAATGTGTAAACTCCCTCCACACTCTATGCATATCCAGCCACTGTTAATACATCAGTGCTGTCCTCTAGCAATAGAATGTGAGCCAGAAATATAGCCACATATGTAATTTAAAATTTTCTAATGGTCACACTGAAAAAGTAAAATTAATCAGTGAAATTAATTTTAACACTGTTTTATTTAACTCAATATGTCCAAAACATTATTACTTCAACATGTAATCATTATAAAGTTATTAATGAGATATTTTACACTCTTTTTTTTTCATACCAAGTCTTGAAAATTCAGGGTATTTTACAATGAAAGCACATCTTATTTGAACTAGCTGCCCTTCAAGTACTCAATAGTCCCATGTCATTTGTGTTTACTGTATTGAACAGCACAGATCTAAGGATATCTTAGATATCTTCCAATATCCTCTGACCCTTCCCCAGAAACCCATTACACTTTCAACAGCTCTAGGGACCAGAAAGTTCTCCCTTGTCTTGCACTGAAATCTGCATATTTTCAATTTCTCCCCTTGGTCTTGGTTCTACTGTCTCAATCCTACTTTGAATACTACTGAAATTTCACACTGGCTTCCAGTAGCGATGGTATTACCATGACGTAACCCTAGTTATTTTTAAAGTTTTCTCTTCTTAAATCATATTTCTCCATTTTTTGAAATTGGAATTTTTTTTTTTTTTAGATCAGGTACAAAATTTTCTATTTAGAGTTATTACATTTCCCCTTACTAGTTGACTCATTGTTTCAGATTGACCCAGTTTCCTTCGGAACAGAATTCTCACAGCTAACTCATTGGGTACCCCTCTCAGTCTCATATTATCTAATTATGGAATCAGCTGACTAGCAGCATCATCATTTAATTTAGTGATAACTATGTTAACCTGGACAGAACACTCAGGGCTTGCTGTGAGAATCCTCCTCCCAGGCTAAGTGCTGTCCATAGTCATCCCATGGAAGTTACAATCATTTGAATAATTATAAAGTCACCAGCTGACTTGTCATTTCAGTCCACATTTCTTCATTTTCTCCACCAGGACACCATGACTCACCTTGTCAAATGCCCGTCCCAGACAGTCAAGATTCTTAGCTGTCAGAACAGGAAATAAGTTCATACTTCTTGCTTAATTCAATGAGCCCATGGTGAGCTTGGTCCAGAAGCTTGGTCCACATTTTTCTCTCTCCAGGCTTCTGTCACCTTTCATGGTGACATGAAGGGTGACACCTTTCAAGCTCCTTCAGAGCTCCTCAGAATAACTGACAATGATTCATGGTTCTCATCTTTTGGTTACCTTATCCCAGGGATCTTGAATAAGATAAATAGTTGGTCTTCATCTTTTTCAGCATTGATTCTTTCCTGTTAATATTTTTTCTATTCTTTGAGCCTGAAAATTATTTTCAAGCCTTCTTGGCATAGGTTATATGACTCAATTTTTATTTAAAAATTTTTAATTAAAAAAAATTAATGGTTTTGTTAGCTCTAGTTTTTATTCTTATTGAAGTATAATTGCTTTGCAATGTTGCATTAGGTTCTGCTGTACAATGAAGTGAATCAGCTGTCTGTGTACATATATCTGTTTCCTCTTGGATCTCCCACCCTCCCATCTCACCTCTCTAAGTCCTCACAGAGCACCTGTGCTCTTGAGCAGAGCTCCCTGTGCTATACAGCAGCTTCCCACTGCTGCTGCTGCTGCTAAGTTGCTTCAGTCGTGTCCGACTCTGCGACCCCATAGACGGCAGCCCACCAGGCACCCCCGTCCCTGGGATTCTCCAGGCAAGAACACTGGAGTGGGTTGCCATTTCCTTCTCCAATGCATGAAAGTGAAAAGTCAAAGTGAAGTCACTCAGTTGTGTCCGACTCCTAGCGACCTCATGAACTGCAGCCCACCAGGCTCCTCCATCTGTGGGATTTTCCAGGCAAGAGTACTGGAGTGGGGTGCCATTGCCTTCTCCATACAGCAGCTTCCCACTAACTTATCTGTTTTACACAGTGTATTATTCAGCCATAAAAAGGAACCAAATTGGGTCATTTGTAGAGATGTAGATTGACACAGAGTCTGTCATAGAGAGTGAAGTAAGTCAGAAAGAGAAAAGCAAATATCGTATATTAGCATATATATGTAGAATTTAGAAAAATGGTCCAGATGAACCTGTTAACAGGGCAGGAATAGAGACGCAGACATAGAGAATGGACAAGTAGACACAAAGAGGGAAGGGGACGGTGGGACAAATTGGGAGATTAAGATTGACTCTTAATTTTTAAATCATTGTTACAGTTAGCTTATTGAAATGGGCTCATATACATGTGTGAGAGAGTGTGTGTATGGGTGTGAGTGAATTTTCCTATCAGTGCAAGTTCTGAAGTCAGAAGGGTCTCATTATTAGAGTGATGAGAAAATATTTACTTCTTGGATCAGAGGAAGAGAGAAAAGAAGCTTTTTGAGTAGAAAGCATGATTTCCAAGGGTCTGCTAATGTTACTTTCTTTTTCCTTTATCTTTTCCCCCCTACTGATTCACTTTTTTGGCAGCACGACTTGTTCTACTCTTCTCCTCCTATTATTCCAGCTTGCTGCCTCTCTTTAAATTAAAGGGCTAGGCATCATTTTTTCTTCCAGTAACATGAGCAATAGATCCAAAGCCTTGCTTGTTTGGAAGAACAGAGAAGCAACCCATCAGAGGCTCAGTGGAAGGATATATATTCCTCCAGCTCCTTCTGAAGTCAGGTTCAATGTGTGGTCCAAAACTGGGTCATGTTATCAGCTCATCACTGACTACACTGCATTTTAATTTTCTGTTTTGGAGAGTGGCTCACCTACTAGTCTGTGAACTCCGGGATGTCAGGGGCTACATCTTATTAATCTCTGTATTATCAGCTCCTTATGCTTCGTAGACACTCCATAAATACTGTGCTGTTAATAAATGAACTGCTCATATGACACCTACATACAACTTCTCCTAGAGTGCTTCTTGTTCTGAAATACTACCTTGTTAGTCAATCCATTACTATGTTGGACAGCTTTCATGATAAAAAGCTTTTCTTTGGTATTAAGCTAAAACTTATCCTCAGAACTTCCATTTTCCCATAGAAAATATCTTTCCTAAGTATTTATTATAAATAATAAGCTGAAGGCTTCAGGCCTAATGAAGATAGCAATTTTGTTTTCAACAGGAAGTACTGTGCTTATTCCTTTGCTTGTTCAACCATCTTCATTCCAGTGGCATTCCAGTGGCAAGCTTCTGGCATGCCAGCCACACAGGTCATCTAGGGAGAAATCCAAATTCCATTTAGATACATTTTGAACTCCTCTAAATATTATACTTTCTCAGGCTTCCAGGGAGCCAGTGTTTATCACTGGATGAGTACAGTTACAGAGGGACAAGGACTTAGTTTATTCTGGGTCATATCCATTTTAATGGCCTAGTGTAGACCAAGGAGCCTTCTTGTTCCCAAGTACTTTCCTGGGTCTAAAGACTGAAATGTTTTGCCATGTTACCCTCCCTCCCAGGATGAACCCATGTGCCCAGGCTGTGAACTGTTTTTTCTTTATTCTGAAGCATCAGTGCTATTTTTCATAGCTCTTTCTCTCTCCTGTTTTCACTGCCAGACAATACAGTATGCGGAACCCAGTATCTGACACTCATATTTGGCTCAGGGCTGGTTTGTGAATCACATGTCAGAGCAAAGCTTTAAATCTCACGTCCAACACAAAGAGAGATGACGCCAGTGCTTTGAAATGTCTTTTAACACAAAATATGTCAATTCAGTGGCCCCTCCAGGGCCAGTGACCCTGCCTCTTTTTCTCTTCTCTGCATTTTTTTTTGAGATGTTTAGAAATTGTGTCATCTTTGTTTGTGAAATATGATCTTAGGATAAAAGTATGTCAATATTGTGAAGCTGCCCTAAAAAACACTGCGAGGAACATGAGACCATTATTATACCGGCTTTGATCACACTGATTCCACTAATTAAAAATTCCACCGAGGAAAGTGCTGTGGAATCATGTAAACCCTGTGAATTACCTAATAATGATAGAAACATTCAAAGCATTAGTGATTAATGAACAGATGTGAAGAGGCGATGCAAGCTTATGGGAAACCATTTCTGATGGTGATGTCAGCAAGGAACAATTTGCAGACATAATTACTAAAAAATTATCAGAGACTTCCTTGTCAAGTATTTTGTATGTTTATAAAGCTGTTGGTGACTCATTTTAGAAGTCTGGGAGACTTATTTGATTTGGAATCAGGATTTTATTATAGCTTAGCTGTTATGTAATAGTTTACTCAGACTGATGGGGAGATATTCTTCCATGTCAACATAACTTGTGTGTGTGCAGTGAGATTTCCTTGTAGTTAGTTCAGTAATCTATATCTGAATGCTTTCCCATATTTTCATTCCGGAATGTTTTCTTCAGTTTACAAAATGGAGCACAAGAGTGCCTGGGAGATTAATTATTCAGTAGGTTACCATAAACTCCAATAATTAATAAGGACCTACTGTATAACACCGGGAACTCTACTCTCAATACCCTCTAATGGCCTATATGGTCAAAGAATCTTAAAAAAAGAGTGGATACATGTATAACTGATTCACATTGCTGTGTAGCAGAAACTAACACAACATTGTAAATCAACCATACCTCAATAAAAATTTTTAAAAATTGAAAATAAAAAGAATACTATGAACCCTGATGGCTTATAGCATTGGATCAAAGTTGCCTTAATCGTGAGTTTGGTAATGCCATGTTAAGTGCTATCTCTAGCATGCCATAAACACAATATATGAATTTATTTTTGCCATACTTTTTTTTTTTTGGCACATTAGGTCCTTCATAACTATCCTAAGGTCAGTACCACACTTAGTCAAGCTTTACTCACAGACCCTCAAATTCTAATGCTTGAGTGCAAAGTCATTTGGGTACAACTTATTTGCAGTTGGCTAGGAAACTATTGTTTGATCAACACCTCTCGTTGCTAACTAGAAAGAAGCATTTCATTTGGCATTTCCAAAACACTAATAGCAACCAGATAGACATTGTGTCTGTCCCTTGCCTCGAATTTTAATGATGTTGTTGTCTCCAGAACAACTCCAAAAGAAACATAGCCTGAAAAATGTGAGGCTTTCCAAGAAAGGTTGGATGTTATCTTTGCTGTGAAGGGGATAACGTGGAGAAATAATGAAATAGAATAAGCAGAGAGGGCTCCTGTATTCTGTTCGTGGATCTACAACTGCCTCCCTGCTACTGTACCACTGATAGTTTTTCTGTTTTCTCTTTTTTTAACTTTTTTTATCTATTGACTCAGAAAAGCAGCATTTAGCCATGAAGCTAATAGATAGTCTGAATATCTGCCTGCATACATGCATGTTCAGTTGTTCAGTCATGTCCAACTCTTTGAGACCCTAGGACTGTAGCCTGCCAGCTCCTCTGTCCATGGGATTTTCCAGGCGAGAAGAATGGAGTGGGTGTCATGCCTGCCTCCAGGGGCTCTTTCCCAATCCAGGAATCAAACTCACATCTTTATCATCTCCTGTATTGGCAAGCAGATTCCTTACCACTGTGCCATCTGGGAAGCCCAAATATTTGCCTACATGCCTATATGTAAAAAGGGCTTCCCTGGTAGCTCAACTGGTAAAGAATCTGCCTGCAATGCAGGAGACCCTGTTTCGATTCCTGGGTTGGGAAGATCTGCTGGAGAAGGGATAAGCTACCCACTCCAGTATTCTTGGACTTCCCTGGTGGCACAGCTGGTAAAGAATCCATCTGCAATGCAGGAGACCTGGGTTCGATCTCTAAGTTGGAAAGAGCCCCTGGAGAAGGGAATGGCTACCCACTCCAGTATACTGGCCCAGAGAATTCCATGGATTGTATAGTCCATGGAGTCACAGAGAATCAGACATGACTGAACAACTTTCACTTTTCTATATGTAAATATGAGATTTTATTTAAATTCTTGTGTAATGAATTTATGTTCTTATTTCATATCCTATTTGCTAGAATATTTGATATTTCCATCTGCACAGTTTATGTTAACATGGAGAGGAACAAGAGAGGAAGGATGAAACAATGGGGAAAAAATGAAGTAGCAAATTAAAAGAAGTAGACTTGCTCCTTTGGGTAAAAGAAGGTCAATAATATATTTTGGATGATCGCTACCCAATTCTTCAACACTTAACAACAGATATGCCTCTGTTTTGTAATCATGAGTAATGAAGATGATTTTCTGATCCAGGAAAGTCACAGAAAGTCACGGTACAAAGGCACTACTTCCTTTTGGCCAGTTTTTAGCTTATAATAAACAAAGCTTCTATTTTAATTCCTGAAACACACATTGTCACGCAAGATGGTCCCAAGAGGAAGGCATTGTGCTTCCTTTTGGCATCTTTTGGAAGTTCCGTAAAGCAGCGACACAGTTCTGCCATTTCATGGTGAGCATCATAAATGCAGTAACTTGTGGAGTAAGGTTGAGTGGGAACAGGGTCCAAGAAATCAGAGTTGGCTGATAATGGAGGGGGATGGGTTGGTGAGGTGTTAGCAGCATGATCACTGTGTTTCTGAAGGTGTAAGAGAGGCGAAGTCTGGTCTCAACAGCAGCCAAGAACAGAAGAGGGTAACTGGACCCTGCCTGGGGACAGGCTTCAGTTTTGCAGCATGCACATAAATGTGAGTCTGCTGGGTAGTGGTTTTTCTGTTTGTTTTTTTTTCTGGTTCCATTTGACTGGGGCCTGCCTTTTTATCTCCAATGAAACAGAAACTCATTTATTACCTCCCCTTTCCTCTTGATCTTTGCGTAGATGGTGGACAAGGCAAATAGTAACCACAAAAGTAGCAATCAGGGCTTCCCTGGTGACTTGGGGGTGAGGAGTCTGCCTGCCAATGCAGGGGGCAAGGGTTTGACCCCTGGTGTGGGAGGATCCCACATGTCACAGGACAATGGAACCCGATGTGCTGCAGCTATTGAAGCCCACTGGCCTGGAGCCTGTACTCCGCAACAAGAGAAACCACTGCAGTGAGAAGCTGGTGCGCAGCAACTAGAGATAGCCTCCTCATCACAACTGGAGAAGCCTGTGCACAGCAATGAAGATGTTGCACAGCCTAAAATTGATAGATAAATAAATATATCTTAAACAAAATAGTAGTCAGCCTCTACTGAGTCCTTGCTGTGGCAAGCAGTTTATTAATGACTAAACATATGAACTCACTGAGTCCTTTTACCAGTCTTAGGAACTCAGTATGATTAATTCCATTTTAAAGATGAGGAAACTGAGACTTAGTGAGCGACTTGCCCAAGATCACCAAGCAGGTCAGTGGCAGAACAGAATTCAAACCCAAGCTCTTTGTCTCCAGGCTGATGCTCTTAATTAAACATGACTCCATGTAGCCCCTCATATGTGGAATTTGAAATATTTGGTGCTGGAGGAGATGGCTGCTATTGGCCAAAATGGAGAAAGAAATTGAAGACTCTTGGATTCCAAAAGCAAGTCTTCCACATTCTGTCACTGAGTTCTTGCTTTTACATTCCCTTTGCTGATACTGGAGCTCAAGTTACCTTCATCTCTTACTTGAACTTCTTCGAAAAATATTATTTTTTTGCTAATCATATCATTATATAATTGTAAAAATTATGGAAAATAAGGAGAATATCAGAAGAAATATCAGAAAGAACATTGCCTACAGCCCTTCTAATTAGAAATAGATATAAGCTTTATTTTAGCTGCTTTTCCATGTGTATGTTAGAGGCACTCCTATGTCCCTATCCATTCATGCAAAGATGTGTATTATACATATATATTTTTTGTCTTGTAACACGTTTTCATTTAGTTTAATAAAAAGTGTTTTCCTCAAGTTATTACAAACTCCTGGCAAATAGACTTTAATAGACTTTATTTTTTAGACCCATTGGATGACCTCACAGACTTGATGGACATGAGTATAAGCAAGCTCCGGGAGTTGGTGATGGACAGGGAACCCTGGCGTGCTGCAGTCCATGGGGTCGCAAAGAGTTGAACATGACTGAGCGACTGATCTTTATGTTCATAGCAAGCTTGAGCAGAAGGTAGAGAGGTTTCTCATGTAATCCCTGCCTCCACACATGCACAACCTCCCCTGCTAGCAACATCTCCCACCAGAGTGGTAAACAAACTACTTGTGATGAATCCACATTGACCCATTATAATCACCTGAAGTCCATAGTTTACATTAGGGTTCAGTCCTAGTCTTGTACATTCCATGGGTTTGGACAAGTTTATAATGTGTATCTACCATTCTAGTGTCATGCACAGCAGTCTCACTGGCAAATGTATTTTAATAATTATAGAGTATTCCAACCTATGTCTATTATGAGTACTTATGGTGATTTCTTACTTTCTGTATATTATTAATGATTATGTTATAAACATCTTTATGACTCAAGGATCTTCTGCCAGCAACCTCTTATCTCTTCCTATTTTCTATCTTTCCCAATTCAAGCCATAATGGTAGCAGCTTCAAACAATTTTCCTAAAATGCATGTCTTACCTGGATGCATATACACAAAACTGTTAAAACCAATTTCATTTTTTTTTTTAGCCTGGGACAGAAGATATCTAACCTTGTTACTATTGGGCCTAAAGAATGGTAAAGGAACAAATGAACTGTGTATCTTGTATAAGCCTTCTGGGTTTCTTGAGCACCGTTGAAGTCTATGATATGTTCCCGTATAGAGTCTAGCAAGTTCTATGCGTGCATAGTTGCTTAATTGCCAATTGAATTGATCTGTGCCTCCTCATTTTCCTTGAGTACAGGAAACAATGAATTTGTTTTAATTTAGGCTGAAATTAGAATTACTATTTTCTGGATTGTTGAGTATCTAATGTGGCGACATTGATGCTGTATAAGACTTCTGAAGTATCAGGTTATTTTCTGAAGTATTGTTCTTGCTGTTAAGTCGCTCAGTTGTGTCCAACTCTTTTTGACCCCATGGACTACAGGATGCCAGGCTCCTCTGCCTATAGGACTTCCCAGGCAAGAATACCGAAGTGGATTGCCATTTCCTCTTCCAGGGATGGTTCTTCCTGACCCAGAGATAGAACCCTCATCTCCTGCACTGGCAGGCAGATTCTTTACTACCGAGCTACCTGGGAAGCCCCTTCTGAAGTATATAGCCATGCTAATGTTATAGACATTTCCTTCCTAACGGAGATCAGTCCTGGGTGTTCATTGGAAGAACTGATGCTGCAGCTGAAACTCCAATACTTTGGCCACCTCATGTGAAGAGTTGACTCATTGGAAAAGACCCTGATGCTGGGAAGGATTGGGGGCAGGAGAAGGGGACGACAAAGGATGAGATGGCTGGGTGGCATCACCGACTCGATGGACATGAGTTTGGGTAAACTCCAGGACATGGTGATGGAAAGGGAGGCTTGGCATGCTGCGATTCATGGAGTCGCAAAGAGTTGGACACGACTGAGCGACTGAACTGAATGTTATGGACTTCCTAAAACCATGTTTCAATAGAATTGTGTGGGATTTTTACTGTTGCTGAATTGGACCATTTAATTTCATGGAGAATAAAACAGGACCAGGGAGGTACCTAATGCCACCAGCCCTCACTGTTTGAGTAGGACCTGGAGGGCAAGTTTGTGTGCTTGGAGTCCAGGGCTCATTTGCTACAACTTTCTGCCTTAACTTTCCCAGAACAGGAAGATCCAATTAAAAAAAAAAGTCTCTGACCAGATTAAAGTACTTGCTTGCATCTGGTCTGGGAAAATTGGGTGCAATGTTTAGCAAAAGTAGTTCCTTTTTTATTTAGCTGCTGCTCTTAGAGAGCTTTTAAATTTATGCCATTTGTGTTAAAGTGGCTATTTGCATCTAAAAGCCTGCTCCTGATTCTTCAGGGTACTTCAGAGGTCAAATTTCACTATTAAACTAACTTCCTTCAAAATATACATATAGGTGCCAGATTCCTTCTAGCTGAGTAATGAACATTTCTTTAGTATTAAATAATCACCGTCGTTAGATTGTAGAAAAAATCTTAAGACGATTAACTCCAGTGATCTTATTTTATATTCAAGGACACTGAAATGTAGAAAGGTCCTGACATTATGAGCAATCACAACCCAGAATATAAATCTTTCCAAGACAGCATGCAGACTTCATCTTCGTGTAAAGCCTGGGGAAAACAGAGGAGCCCTGGGTCTTGTCCTCATAAGGGTTGTATAATGATGCTGCAGCTACTGGTCAGTTCTTTTGCTGATGAGCACAGAGAGGGGATATTTCCAAAGTTAAACAAGTAGGATTCAGACAATGACTATACCAGGATGATTAGAAGATGAGTGTTAGTGATATCCAAGAGGAAGAATCAAGCTGTTACTAGAATTACCCTGTGATTTGTCATGGCCTCAGCCTCCAGCCAGTGAGCTCACAGATGTCAGGCACCTTCCTACCCTTGTATCTCCTACATTTAGGACACTGGTCTAGATCACAGTAGTGTGTATGTGTGGAATGAATGAACAGCCTGAATATTAAGCAAGTATAATCTGTTACTTTAAAAAGGAAGGAAAAGAAACAAAGCCAAAAATTTGTAGCACAATAAAAATACCCCAATACATTTGGAATGAGGTTTGTGACATTGTACAGGAGACAGGGATCAAGNCAGGTCTCCCACATTGCAGGCAGATTCTTCACTACCTGAGCCACCAGGCAAGTCCCAGAGCTTGGTTCTTGTTAATTATGTATGAGGCAAACACTCTGTGCCAGACCTGGGCTCCTGTAAAACAGACATGACTCCTGCCCTCAGGGAGCTCATTATGCTTAGTCACAGAGACTAGAAAAACAGCTACCCAGTGTCTTGACTCTGTTTTTTCCATTAAAGGAAAGGACATGATTTTATTCCAATTAGAATATAACCAAAATCAGCCCCTCATTTCTGTTTTGGCTCACAATTGAGTCGCCAGCTGCTTTTGTTGGTCTTTTATGTCACTGATGGCTGATCATCTTTTTGGACGTGGCGAAAATGTCAGTAACTTGAATCAATGATTTGGAAAACAAAAATTATGCAGAAGTTGAGACAGCTACACAATAAAATACAACACACACCAGAAAACACCTACTATGTTCCATAACGTGATATTTTTAAAACTTTTGTTTAATTCTACAAAAGGCTTTCAGCGATTGTGTTTATTACATCTGAAGGAAATTCACATGTATTATGCAGCAGTGTCTGGTCAGTCAAAGCAAGTTCTGGGGAGAGGATCTGAGCATTTTCATGGTTAATAGTAAGTAATATGGCGCTCTTAGGCTCTTTATTTTGCATGTTACAGTGTCCACTTGCAGGATTTTAATGATTAAATGATTTTTAACCAGTTGTGAAACAAAATAATCCTCATGCATTAGAACTCAGAAAATATTTAAGTAAGATTTTTCACCAAATCTTTTGTCCTTCTTCAAAGTATCCGATTATGCTGTAAACTTTCAAACAAGAAGTGTGTTATCTACATCCCATCTCTATTTTCTTCCATCTTAACTTTCTTCTTCATTGGCAGGAACCTGACCTTCACAATTAATATGAAGAAGGGAGTTTATTAGAGTTGGTATAAATGAATTGAGTCAGGTACCTTAGAAATTGCTTCTCCAGGCAGTAAGAATTCAATTTCTTGCATTCTTGGAAAGTACCAAAGAAAGAGACCAAGGAAAACTCCTTTCTGATGGAGGATTTTTCTCCCTAAAAATGTTTTTATTTTATTTTATTCAAACATTTTTATGAATCATCTTAGCCTTTGGTAACATGATTTCTTGGAGGAAAATATCGATGCATATAATTATATTAAAATTATATGATTATATTAAAATTATGTAAAATGTATTAAATAATTTGGTCTGTGAAGTATCACAAGGAATAGATAGGGCTATGAATCAAGGACTAATCATCTATCAATAATTACTTATTAAATAAGTATACAGTATAGGCAGAACCCAGTTTATGGAGTCAGGCTGCCTCGGTTTGAATTCTGCTTACAAGCTGTATGATATTGGGCAATTTACATAGGCTTTTTTTGTGCTTGTTTCCTCATGTGTAAAGAAGGATAAAACATGGCCAGCCTTATTCTAGTTATTACTACTGCATCGCAAACCACACAAAACGCAGTGGCTTTAGCAACAGGACACTAGNTTCTGCTTACAAGCTGTATGATATTGGGCAATTTACATAGGCTTTTTTTGTGCTTGTTTCCTCGTGTGTAAAGAAGGATAAAACATGGCCAGCCTTATTCTAGTTATTACTACTGCATCGCAAACCACACAAAACGCAGTGGCTTTAGCAACAGGACACTAGTCATTTGGGTCAAGAATCTTCAATTTGGGCATGGGCACTTGGCAGAGATAGCTTGTCTCTGCTCCACTGCATCGGCTCGGTGGGATGACAAGTATCTGAAGCCATCGGCTGATGGCTGATGCTGGCTGTCAGCTGAGATTCTACCTGGGTGCTATTGTTTGGAACACCTCTCTGTGGCCTTCCCACGTTGCCTGACCTCCTTTACACTGTGGTGGCTGGATCCACAGTGAACATCCCAAGGGAGGAAAAATCCATGCGGATGTGGTATTGCCTATCCTTAGAAGTCAAGCCATCCCTTATCCCATATTCTGTTAATTGAGACCTTCCCAAATGCTCAAACAAGGTCAAGGGGAAGGTAATAGAATCCATCTCTTGATGAGGGATGGTAAGGGATGGCTAAGGTTCTGAAGAACATAGGAGACCAGAGATATGGTTGTGGTCATTTTGGGAAAACACAACCTTTGACTTGCTTGATATGGTTTTTGTGAGTCAGTTCATAAATAAAATGTTTAGCACATATGAAGCAGTAAGCACATGTGCTGTTGTTATTGCAGAGCATGTAAAATGTGCAAAGGGGATTGTGTAAGTTCTTTGGTTAGAGAATTCTGCAGTTATCAGTTGTCCCTAATTTCGGCATAAGGAAACCGAGGGCTAGAGGCTAACTTGCCCAGCTACCCAGTGAAGGAACTGAGGTCATGAGACCAAAGTTGTGAGTGCTTGTTATTTCAGGTCAGACTCTGGAAACTTACAGAGCTGGCAATCATGGAAATAGACCTCTAAATAATTAATTAAGACAAGAAATGAATGCTCTGTCTCTAGAGAGCTTTGGAATCAAAGATAGACCTGATTACAGAAGAAATAGCCCTTTTCTCTATCTTGTAGTATACTTGTGTTCAGTTGCAAAATTGGTTTTTCTGCTTTTATTTTGTGGTTGATAGGATCAGATGAAATTCTGCCCAAACTGCTAATACCACTTATTTTGCCACATAATGCATACAAGGCAGTAGTTTTGTTAAAAATCATAATATTTTTTTAAAATATCCCGAATGTGTGAAGGCTTGCCAGTCTCATATACAAATATTTATAACCGTACCAGGAGATTGTACCTGAAGAAGTGGGCAGATGAGAAGTACATGGCGCAGGCCAGGTCATCAGGTGGCAGGAGGGAGCTGGGATGTGGTGGAGGGTGGCCCTTGTTCATTTCAGAAACCTTTACCTCCCACCCCAGGGCCCAGCAAGCCCCAGCCCAAGCTCACTCCCACAGGCTGAGATGCGGACTTGAGACTGCAGGAGGGAGCCTCGCTACCTTGGACCAGTTCTTTGCAAATAAACGTTCTCTTCTTAATGACACCTCTGTGATCATCATTATGTTGGCAGAGCTTGGCCAATGCTCTCCCTAGAAAAAGCCCATTTCCATTGGTCTTGGCTAAGCTAATGCTTATTGAGTCATCCTCCTGGAAACTGGGGGCAAAACAGGGTCTGTCTGCTGGCTCCCAAAGGCAGATTTGACATTTTCTCGATGTAACGTTTCAGCGGTTACAGGTACGAAAACCTCAGGCCAGTATGAGACTGAGGGGCTGCAGGCGAAGAGTAACTTACTTGCTGGGCATAGGCTGTAATGGTGGGTGGTTAATATGAATATGTTTTAATCAGGGAGGACTCGTTGGATTGGGGGCAGAGAAAGGAATGGTGGGCCCCTCTAGAGTCTGCCGTGCCTGAGGTCCTATCTTTCTTCCTAGCTGTAGGAGAAACAGCGCTACTTCCTGCAGGTAGAGGAACAAAGGAGAAAATTCACGAAATGAGCTCACTGTGCCAGGAATGTGGCAGGTGTCCAGCACAGGTTACCTAGAGGCAGCCGCAGTGGCAGCAGTATCAAAGACTGGCATAGAGCACTTCAGCTAGGGGAAGTATGAAAGAAGGCAACATGGGAAAAGTAAATGTGATGTGTAATCTAACGCCAGCTAGACTGTAAGGGAAAAGTTGTCAGTGGGCATCGGTGAAAAGTAAAATATTTAAGGTAGAACCAGGACAACGTCACAAAACTCAAGATATTGTCAATGTTTATTACTAATAAACTCCTGTTATATGACTTGGCAATGGTTTATGACACTGCCCTGTAAAACATCACTTCTGTTGTAAAGTGAATTGTTATAGACTCTTAATAGGATGATGTTGCCCGGTATTTCTGCAAAATTAATAATATTGATACGGGGGACACTGATGCTTGTCTAGACAATAGCAGCTTCTCCTTCATCTGGGTAAGAGTCCTGTTTTCGTCCTGGTTTCAACCTTTTATCCATGTGGTTCAGGTAGCCTATAACCATCTAGGCTGTAATAGTGGTTCTGTTCTTGTTGCCAATGATTGGTTCAGGGTGGAAAAGGAAGAAGGCATCTAGTAAAAAGCTTCTAGCTCTTGGAAATAGCTACATTCTGCCTCTGGAGATTGCTTTATGAAGTTGTGATGCCTGGATCTATTGCAGCCATATTGTGGACATGAGGGAGGGATTAGCCATCATTTTATTATTATTTTCATTGGCTTAGTTTTGCCTGGGGAGAGATGCATTCCATCATCTCTCCATTTTTTATACTGGATGAATATATCTTGCTGTTGTTTTTGCACATTCTGCCTGTGTTAAACTCTACTTATTTCTGCTCCATAATAGTGTCGATTGCAATCCCAGAATCTCTTTGCTGTCTTGGGCTGGCTAAGTCCCACTTTCCTGGCAGTCCTCTTATAGTATATGTCAGAATGTGGCTTTTTTTCCATTTCCTATGTCTGTTCAATCTCATATGCTTTTCTTCCAGAAATTTATAAGGGTCTGTCTTCATTGGTGTCCTCTGTTCCATTTTCTCTTCTTTTTGTGGTTGTGGGTTTATTCTTTTTTACATTTTTATGCATTGGAAAGTACACAGGCTAATGCTTGGTCTTAGTGGATCAGTTTGGTTGTTTCTTTTCTAAATTGCTCGTTATAGTTCCATTATTTATGTTTTAATATTACTCCTTTCAAGGATTAAACAGTGAGAAGTCATCTGGAACAGTAGTTCAGCTAAAGGGGAGATGCCGAGGATCAAACCCGGGCCTCGTACCTGCAAAGCAGGTGTGCTACCACTGAGCTGCGTCCCCACTGCTCATTATATTTCATCCCTATTTATATTGGCAGTGTCATCGATTTGCAAGACCTATTTATACACTAAGATATCAATCCTTTTTTTCGGTGTATAGCAAATATTTTTCCTGCTTTATTGCTTTTGAGAACTGTGTGTTTCTTGACATATGGAAGACTTTATTGTAGTGTAGTAAAACTTACCCATCTTCTTTGTGGTTTCTTTCTTCGTTTTTATTCTTAGAAGGACTATTTCTCCCCAATATCCGATGTACAGTTCCTATTACATTTTTTGATCCTGCCTTCCTCCCTTTCTTTTTGAACTCAAATGGGTTAAATTTAACTGGTGACATTTTCAGTTCATGGCACACCATCATCACCAGTCCATGCAGAGCCCTTGTTTTTTACTTTCTCTTTTCCCTTTTGTCTTCTGCCCTCAGTGGCATTTCTCTCTCCAACCATAGACATCTACTGTAGTACATATGGTGTATGTTCTTCATTTTAGAAAACTATGCACCAGTTTTTATCCATCTGGAGTTAGAGATTTAAAAAAAAAAAAAAAAAAACCACACTCAGTTTTCTTACTACCTTAACCTAGTTATTCGAACTTCCTTCTTTACCAAATGTCAGGTTCCAGGTTTTCTAACCTGTTCTGTTTCTCTGTCTGTTTTGGTGCTAGGATCACACTGCCTTAATGATTATCTAATTTAAAAACATTTGAATATGTAGAAATGAAAACCACATGTAATGCTCTTCCTGTATCATTTAATTCTTCACTTTTTATTAATATGATAGACAAGGGGGCCATTCTTTAATAACTAGCAGCACATTTATATATGTTAATGTAGTAAACTGCCATCACTGCCATCTAAGCCAGTCATGTGTTACGATTTTCAGACTGTGAAAACCATCATGATTCTAGGAGCAACCTGTTCTGTTTCTCTGTCTGTTTTGGTGCTAGGATCACACTGCCTTAATGATTATCTAATTTAAAAACATTTGAATATGTAGAAATGAAAACCACATGTAATGCTCTTCCTGTATCATTTAATTCTTCACTTTTTATTAATATGATAGACAAGGGGGCCATTCTTTAATAACTAGCAGCACATTTATATATGTTAATGTAGTAAACTGCCATCACTGCCATCTAAGCCAGTCATGTGTTACGATTTTCAGACTGTGAAAACCATCATGATTCTAGGAGCAGAAACATATTTAAAAGTAGTGCCTATGACTAATTCAGAAGGAAACATGCCTCAGTGAACTCTGGCTTAGAGTTACTGAAGATATTGACTGTGATTAACATTCTCATAACCTTAAATCACACTCTATCAGCTTCGAAGAAAATAATTTCAAATGTCATTTTCTGGATTGATAAAGTAGGAGCCAAGAATGAAATCCAGGTCTGACCTTCTTTTTATCCATGCCGAGCAAACTCTTCTTTCTGGAATTGATATTTATCAGCAGCTTTCATCTTTCCTGTGTGTTTATCATGGGGTTGTGATTTATATATGGTTCTTATTCCATGGAGCATATGGAAATTGGTGGTGAGAATCAAATTTGCTGCTTTTGGACAAAAAATAGTGCCTAGTTCAATGAAGCAGCCCTCTACCCTGGTTCTAGGTGCTTGATGTGGGGGAGGAGACGGAGGGAGGAGGAGGGTAGCAAAGACTTTTTATGCTTCCCAGGGCAAAACAAAAAGGGAAAAGTGGCAACTGACGAGCGCCTGAAGAATTAAATGTAGTAATTCAGAAAAACTAAGACTCTAGCATTTTGTTGCAGCCAAACAGGAAAAAACCAAAACAAAACAAAAACCCACAACTGCTTTCCTTTAAGATGTGAGAATTTTAATTTCTACCAATAATTGGAATATAATTGAGGGGGCTTTGTTTGGAGGAGGACTTGGGACACTTTAGGTAATTTAGGTAATTATTTAGTTCAAGGAACCTTCTCACTAATAGATGCTTATGATCTTTCTGGATACTGTGTACATTCTAATTGATTTACTAAAAGCCAACTAGTTTAAAAGCCATGAAAATAATAGCTTATCGCAGTAATTGCATAGCACATTTTACAATGCTGAATAGGAGAGGATTTTTAGAAAAGGAAGGTTGAACCCAGATAGGTCAAGTGAATTGTGTCAGGTTACTCAGTAGCTTAGGAGCAGAGCTGGATTTGCATATCAGACCTTTAACAATGCCCATTGTGGGTTCTGCCTTGTAGGAAATGCAGACTGCTTTCTCTAAGAATCACCTGGCTGTCTGGAGCACTGGGTGGAGACTGCGGATTAGCCAAGGTCACTTTCAACCAGTGTGTGCTCACTGCAAAACAGTTGAGTTCATTGGATTAGAGATAATGAAGGGGAAGATAGATACACATTTTTCACTTGCTTTTCCTGAGTTAATTTTCTTTTGAGTGAATGAAAAATTCATTTAGTAAAATAAGTACAAAATTTTCATATATCTGAAGCCACCAGTGACTCTAGATTGTATTGCTTTTTGTTTGCTAAGTCATGTCTGACTCTTTGCAACCCCATGAACTGCAGCACTCCAGGCTTCCCTGTCCTCCACTATCTCACGGAGTTTGCTCAAACTCATGTTCATTGAGTCAGTGATGCCATCCAACCATCTCATCATCTGTTGCCCCCTTTTCCTCCTGCCCTCAATCTTTTCTGATATCAGGGTCTTTTCCAACGAGTCAGCTCTTCACATCAGGTAGCCAAAGTGTTGGAGCTTCAGCTTCAGCATCAGTCACAAGCAGTAAATTACTTACTGCTCAACTTCACAGAAGGGCGTCCCTGGTGGCTCAGATGGTAAAGCATCTGCCTGCATGCAGGAGTCTCGGGTTCAGTCTCTGGCTTGGAAAGATCCCCCGGAGAAGGGAATGGCTACCACTCCAGTATTCTTGCCTGGAGAATTCCTTGGACAAAGGAGCCTGGTGGGCTACAGTCCATGGGGTCACAAAGAGTCAGGCACGACTGAGCAACTTTCACTTTTTCACTTTCAACTTCACAGAATTCTACTCTGTAAAGGCAAATGAACTTTGTAATAAGAGTAGGCACTAATAGGGCATATTTTTTATCTTTTTGTCATCTTGCTGGGATTAATTTATTCCTCCCCCCTGGGTTAACATGATTTTACATAAAATCATTTCCATGTGTATTTATTTTTTGGTTTTTTTTTCCATGTGAATTTTAAATTAAAATATGAGTTTTTTTTCCCCAGCCATCCTTTTTTTCATCTTGCTATAAATTTTCTACACACAGAGAATATAGTCCAAATATATTCACAAATAGAGAATATATTCCATGTATAATATCTGCCTATGCTATATATTCAAATGCGTATCATCTTTTCTGTTCATTTGATAGAATGACAACCTCTACCCCTTTCCCAGTTTTCTAAAAAAGCCTGATTGTTATACTATTGGATTTTTAAAATAAACTGCCCAGTACATTATGTGACTCCCATAAGTCTACCAGATGGATCCCAAAGATACTGAGTCATATTGTTCAGCCTTCTGAACACACATATTGTTAACATTATCTGCCAACGTTTTAAAAACTCATTTGCAAATATTCTACCTGTTAATGATTCAGAGATTTGGGAGTGTATCTTTTAGTTTTCTTACTTCTTAGAATCCGTTTTAATCCATGTCTGTTAACGCCAATCAAATATTGAAAAAAGAGCTTGAAGGCTGCTAAGAAGACAACATGACTTTAACATACAAAGAGTTTCAAGCATGTATATGAGAAGGAGTTTTTTCATAGATCGTATTTTTAAAACATAATATAAAGTCTTCATTCTGTACCTTTCATAGTGCTTTTTGAAATGATTTCTGAATAATCAAAACATTTTGTTATTGAAGCATAATATATCAGATTTAATATAAAAATCAAATTTAATTGAGGAAGAGATATCCTGAGAGTGCCTGTAGCTTGACTGAGATATACTTGGTGGAAACTTTTATAGGCAGTTTCGATCAGAATTTAGTAATTTAGTTTTATTTCGGGGTAGCTCATTTGCATCCTCAGCAGTACTGTTGAGGAAAGGAAAGAAGTCCTTTCTTCTTTTCTCTGAGTCTGATTCTTGCACCAAGGGTGCAATGCCTTTGCTGTGCCTTGACTTGGGGTTTCGAGGCTGACTGCCAAGGCTCCCTGAGACCCAGAGTGAGACACATGTTCCGTGGGTCTGACAGCCGCTCCTCACGTCGGGGTTTATTTTCCTTCAGTCTCTCTTCCTCTTGAAATATCACTGGAAAGAAAAAAAAAAAGACATAAAGCATCTGATCTTGCTTTTCACTTCCTTTTCTATTTCCAGCCACCTGTTCTTATTTTCTAATTAACCCCAACACAGTGACAAGAGCCAAGATTCTCATGGTTCTGTAAAACGCAAAATAAAAGAAAAGCCACATCTACTGGATTGTTGCCCTAAGGGAGACTCGACCTCGCATTTGAGGAAGGCAACTCTCTTATTTCTTTGTCCGATTTGTAGAGGAAGCAATGGTGACTTGCCTTCTCAGTCCTCTGCTTCAAAAATGAATCAGAGGTTTCTGTGTATATTGTGTGATAAAGAGGAGGCCTGTTCCTAAGAGCTCAGAAAGGCCAAAGGTGGACTTTGAACCCCGGGCTTCTAGGCCAGGGCCTCTGCACAGGCTGATGGCCTTCCAGCACCTGCGTGTAAACTGATTCAGCAGAGCCTGGTGGTTCAAGGGGTTGACAAACGCCTGGAGAGTCTTCATGGCAGACGCTTGGCCAATAGGAGTAAAATCACCCGGCAACATCCGATGGGCCTTTCCACACTGCCTTGCTCTGAAAAGTATTTGAAACCAAGCAGAGGGTGCTGAGAACTGACACAAAGGGGCCCTGTAAGGATGGGAAAGGAGGAGAGAAAGAAGAAAAACTGGCTAGTAGGAAATGAGAGAGAAGAACTTGCGTAAAATTTCCAAAGTGGCAATTGACCAGGTTAGATGTGGCCAGGAAATTGGAGCAGCCTTTCTGATATTCTCATGCCAGGGTGCTTTCTGCACAGAAGCTGGTGCCAGAAGGTCATCTCCCAGGCGCTTTCCTCCTGAGCTGGACTTTTATCACAGTGAAGCAGCAAAAGGTAGCAAAGGCAGCCGAGAGCAGGAAATGAATGGAGCAGAGAGAAGGGAGGAGACAGAACGGGTTGGAGAACAGAACCGGGGCGCCTGGGGTAGCAGTCCCTCACTGAGCAGATCCTGAGTGTCTGCTGTGGACCAAGGCTGGGCTCCGGGGTCAGGACAGATGGGGTCGTGTCCTGGGGGCTGATGGTCTAGTGAGGAGGGACAGACCAGCAGCAGAGGTCAGGCTACTGTCTGCAGACGAGTGGCCAGTTCATTCCTGACGGCTATTCGTTCACGCATTCCCTCTTGATGGGAGACCTCCTAAGAGCTACTCCGTAAGGAAGTAGCTTTTCTTCTCCAGGCTGAGGTCAGAATGGGGCATTGCTGCACAGGGTCAGGTGCCCCTGTGGAGTGGGCAGAACTGGACGATGGCTGGAGGAAGGTTAGTTCCTCAGCTCCTGCGCATGTTCCTCCGTTAGGAATTCGTAGATATAATATCTGTCTGCTTTTCACTGCTTCCGGCGTCTCTCGGCTTATATGGGAGCCCGAAGGACCCGGGGGCCATGGCTCTGTTTCAGGGGATGGGGACTCATGCCTGTAGCTCCCACTTCCTGTGGTTGGAAGACACAGTCTCACAGAACTCCTTTTCTGTTGAGATGAATAGCATTCACATCCATCAAAATACATTTCTCAGTTCATAGCCTCTTTTTGTCATTGGGTTGTGCATGAGGAGATCTATGAAATATTTTAATCTGACAAGGGAATCATCTTCAAAAGGGTGGGAACTGCTCCTTCAAGGAGAGTAAGAAAGATCTTACTTTCTGTTAGAGCACAGTGCGCCTCCGCTTGTCCTTCTCAGGCTCCTGCTGTAACGCCTGTCCCCACCCGGGACAAAGAATTACTACTGAGAGATTATCTAGGTAAAATATTAAAATCTAATCTTGCACTGATGATTTGCCGCAGCTGGGAATCTGATTCCTTCTTTAGCAGAAAATGGTGATTGTGAGGATTATGCTGTTCATCTTTAAGGAGGACAGTACAAGAGGATTTTTGTCTCTGTTTTTAAAGGATTCCTCTGAAGGCACTCAGAGAGCGAGGATCAGCTCTTCCCTGCCTCCTTTCCTCTCTCCTTCCTTCCTCCTCTGCTTCCCTCTCCCCTTTCCATCTTGAGTAAAAAGGGAGAGTGTGAGCCTAGTTTTGACCAGGAACTCAGAACCTTTCGTTAAATATTTACAAGAGCTGGTAATTCGGTCAAGTAATTCTCATCTGAATGAGGACAAGACACCTCTGGACTGTGTTTCTAGCTGCTCCAGAGCTCTTGGAAAAATGACCTCATGCTTCCCTGGTGGCTCAGATGTAAAGAATCCGCCTGTAATGCGGGAGACCTAGGTTTGATCCCTGGGTTGGGAAGATCCCCTGGAGGAGGGCACGGCAACCCACTCCAACATTCTTGCCTGGAGAATCCCCATGGACAGAGGGGCCTGGCGGGCTACAGTCCATGGGGTCGGACCCGAGTGAATGACTAAGCACAGCACAGAGGCTTTCTGTGATCAGAAAGCACTGTGGATGCGCTGGTGATTCTAAGTGTGTGTGAGAAAATGAAACCACAGTCTTGTCTCAAAGGTTTCCCCTGACAACACTCACACACACAGTTACACACTGACACATCTACACATTCACACACACATTCATGCATATACTCATTCGTGTACACACCCGCACCCCATCTAGGGAGCAGGGCAGACAGCTTATGTCTACAGACATTCCATCTGGGTCTGCAGCAACCCCAGGAGTGGCCACCAGGGGGCAGCAGAGGCTGCAGAACCTGGCCAGCCCCGCTGGAGGGGCGTGGGGGGCGCTGACCCTCTGGGGGTGGACCTCTGGGGTAGGGACTGGCTCCCAGAGAGAGGAGAGTTCGAGTTCCCCCAGCATCCCCAAGTTTGTTCTGCTTCCTGTTTGGGCCTAGGATGTCAACCTTTTTAAACACACGGGTTCACATAGTCCTTACCTTTCCTGTCCCCTTCATGCCTGGCTCCCATGTTCCTGGAGTGGCCATCCGTGACCCTACCTGTTCTCCTTTCCTGACACATCCCTGGGGTGGGGGACTTCAGGAGCTGACAGTCTGGGCCAGCTGGGGTCGTTTAGGGGCTCCAGGAGGGGAGGAGGGGCAGTGGGTGACGTGGCCACTCGTGAGAAATGAGCTGATGAGAAGGGCGGTCGCTGTCACAGGGTGGTCTGTCCCTCCCACCCCATGCTGTTGGAGGGACCGACAGGTGGAGGATGGACATCTTTTCATTCTTGTGAAAAGTGTCATATACCCTAGTTTGGAGTGAGACTCTTCTTGGTTTCCCTGTTCCTCTGTATTGCCCTTTCTGAATCTCTCCTGTACAGAAATTCTAGAGCTGCTGCTCACTGCAAGAAAGTGGGGGCTGGAGGACTTGATTTCCTGCATCTTTGGGGTGAAAGGAGGGAAACTTGTAGCTGAATTTTGCAGAAATCCATGTGGAGATCAGAACAGCCTTTTGGGTCTCTCTGAACTCACAACCCAGTCTTGATGGAGTTATTTGCTATCCAAATGTTCAGAACATTAATACCTGACACATTTCCAAGGTGGCATTTTCACAAGCATTTTTCCTGCCTCAGTTTCCTCGAGTGAAAAACTCTTTTATCCCCGTGTGTGTGTGTGTGTGTGTGTGTGTGTGTGTGTGTCTATGACAAAAAAGCCTAGCTGCCCTGATAGGGGTGTCTGCAGTTTGCATATTTAGTGACCCAGTGGGGAAAGGTGACAGCCAGAGATGGTGCTTCTTATACAGCCTTTACCACCAGCTCTGTGCGATCCAGGGAAAATCACTAATCGTATTTGGCCTCAAAAATGGGAACACTGACCTTTTCCAAAATCCACCAAACTGGAACATAGAGGGTTGTCAGAGAATTAAATGACACTTAGGTTGTTGGAGGGAAAACTGCACATTTTTATCAGAAGAATATTCTAAGGTCCTTAGAAGCGCGGTTTTGATGGATATAAATAGGGAATTAAGACCTGTTATTAACCACCTTGCACTTGAGGTCCTCTGATGACTTCCAGTTGGGAGAGGTGCCTGGTGGAACAGCAGGATCTGAGGGGAGGGGGTGAACACTGCCTTCTGGAGGCCAGCCCCATGAGGTGGGTGTGGGGGTTCTCTCCAGAAACTGACCACAGGGATGGATGCATGACTGCTTGTGGTGGGATGGGGGAGTGGGTTACCATTCAGGGTGGAAAGATGCTGAAGACAGATTTAGTTACATCTTGATTTCTTGATTTCAGCGTGTTTATATTGGGCGTTTCGAGTTTAAAGCTAATTAAATCGATTCATCATCTTTTATGATATACCAGAACGATTTGGTAAATGCTAAGTAGGCTAGCGGACATGGCGTAGGCCACCTGCAACGTGTAGGTGATTCATTAATTTCAAGTAAGTTTCACGCATGTAAGTAAATGGCAAAACTAAGGGCTTCCGTTGCGGCTCTGCCTTCTGCTGTGTTTGTGCTGTAGGTGTCTAGCCAGAAACTTGTCGCCAAGACCCTTGTCAAGGAGCTTTTTCCCCCTGTGTTTTCTTTTAGAATTGTATGGTTTCAGGTCTTATATCTAAGTCTTTAATCCATTTTCAGTTAATTTTTGTGAGTGGTATGAGATAGGGCCTAGTTTCATTCTTTTACATGTGAATATCTGATTTTTCCAGCACCATTTAAAAAAAATTTTATATTTTCTCAACATTGTGTGTTGAAGTATAGCTGGTTAACAGTGTTGTGACAATTTCAGGTGAACAGTGAAGGGACTCAGCGATACGTATACATGTACCCATTCTCCCCCAAACTCCCCTCCCATCCAGGCTGCCACCTAACATTGAGCAGAGTTCCATGAGCTGTAGGTCCTTGCTGGTTATCCATTTTTAATATACAGTGTGTACACGACCTGCCCACAGTCCTTAACTGTCCCTTCCCCTGGCAACCATAAGTTCATTTTCTAAGTTTGTGAGTTTCTTTCTGTTTTGTAAGTAAGTTCATTGGTATAATTTATTTTTAGATTCCACATATAAGGGATGTCATATGATATTTCTCCTCTGTCTGACTTACTTCACTCAGTGTGACACTCCCTGGGTCCATCTATGTTTCCAACACCATTTATTGCAGAGACTGTCTTTTATCTATTGAGTATTCTTTGCTCCACTGTCGAGTATTAGTTGACTGTACATGCATGGGTTTATTTCTAGGCTCTCTCTAATGTTCCATTGGTCTTCCTGTTTGTTTTTATGCCAGCACCCTGTGGTTTTGATTACTGTAATGTTTATAAAATAGCTTGAAATCAGGAAATGTGACACCTCGCACTTTATTCTTCTTTCTCAGAACTTCTTTGGCTATTTGGAGTCTTTTGTGGTTCTGTATATAACTTCTTATTTTGCTTTTCCTCTCTTAATGCCCTGAGTGACTTTTACCCTCATCTTCATCCTTCTCTTTCTCTGTTTGAGCTCGTTGCACGTCTTTTTGTCCCACATGCTCTGCCATAGGTAGAAATTCCTGACCCAGAGCAGGTGATGAGGGCAGTTAAGGTTAAACCTGCCTTGCAAATCCCCAAAGGGATCCCCCAGACACAGAATCTCACAGACTGCCTCTGACTTCTTAATCAATTTTTCTTCATAATGGATGAGCGAGGGAAAGACGATTTAGCTTGGATGTTAGGTCACATAAATTCAGAGTAGATTTTCTTTTCTCTCTCTGTCTTTTGTTAAGAACTCATCCTGTTTTTACCCTTAGAGCTGTCCGTCCTCCACCCAAAGAGTGAAGAGTGACTTCACGCCAGGATCATTTGCGAGTTCACACAGATCTGGCTTGGCTGAGATAATCTTTCTGGGAGCATCCCTGGACCCTTGGTACTTCGTTGTTTGCCCACGCACTTAGGCTGTTTGGTAGTCATAGGCTGATTCCCTGAGGGCCAGCTGGGACCTGCTGCCAGTGCACATCTTCTTGCCTTTCACTTTAGCCTTGCTGTTGCATGGAAGTCATCACTTCTTTGTTCTAGTGATAGAGCCTCCCTGAGTTGTAAGCTGGGCACATGGCTATCTGGCTGGTGACTGTATTTGTGGTCTTCTGTGTGGTAAGAGTGGCCACATGGCTCCATTTCCTCAGTAAAATGTGAG
Organism: Aepyceros melampus; assembly: GCA_006408695.1. NCBI lineage: Eukaryota > Metazoa > Chordata > Mammalia > Artiodactyla > Bovidae > Aepyceros > Aepyceros melampus. Next base: position 239,976 of record SJXQ01000362.1, read on the forward strand.
CAGAGTGATGTTCGTAGGGTCTGCCACAGTTCCTCCAAAGAAAATGCCCTGCCCTTCCTTTTCTCTTTGGCTTCCTTCCAGCCCCAGAGGGGATCTGCATTAATAAGCTCCACTCATGCAATACTTTGGCCACTTGATGTGAAGAGCCGACTCATTGGAAAGGACCCTGATGCTGGGAAAGATTAAGGGGAGGAGGAGAAGGGGGTGACCAAGGATGAGATGGTTGGATGGCATCACTGACTCAATGGACATGAGTTTGAGCAAACTCCGGGAGGTAGTGAAGGAGAGGGGAGCCTGGCATGCTGCAGTCCATGGGGTCGCAGAGCGTGGGACATGACTGAGCGGCTGAACAACAGAGAGTGGGACGTGACTGAGCGGCTGAACAACAGCAACATGCGGCTGAGGGCGATGCAGTCAGAAGCGACAGAGTGGTGAGATGGAAGGAGGGGGCCTCTGCTCTCGAAGGAGCAGAACCACCAGAGGATGCTGGGAGGATGGGAGTAGAAATTGGGCACATCACTGGGGCACACCCGTGGAGATTCTGCTGAAAAGGGAGACAGGGAGACAAGAGTGGTATGTGTTAGGTATTCAGTCGTGCCCAACTCTTTGCAACCCCATGGATTATAGCCCACTGGGCTCCTCTGTCCATGGAATTCTCCAGGCAAGAATACTGGAGAGGGTTGCCATTTCCTTCTCCATGGAATCTTCCCGGCCCAGGTTTTAAACTTGGGTCTCCTGCATTGCAGGCGGATTCTTTACTATTGGAGCCACCAGGGTAGCCCCTGCTGTGCAGGGCTCCTCGCAACTATGGGGTGGGCCCCTCTAGAGATCTTATTTATTAGTCTCTTTTTTCCTCGTAGCCCCGGCCTGTTTAACGCCCCCCCCCAACACACCCCCAATTAACCTCGTGGTTTCCCCTCCCTTTCTGTTCTTGGCCAGGTGAGAAGCCTGGAAGTGAGCCCGAAGAGGCAAAGCTGCAGACCACCAGCAGACAGATCGTGCAGAATGCCATCCTGCGGGCCGTGCAGCAGGTCTCCCAGGAGAGCCAGAGCCAGAGGAGGGACCCCAGGGCCGGCGACACCACCCGGGGCAGCCTCCGGCCGGTCGCGAGGGAATCAACCAAGAAGCATGAGAAGTAACCTACGGACGGGGCTCTGATCACATGCTTGGTTTCCAGCCCTTTTTTACGTGTAGGATGTGCCACCAAAAGCGCTGCCAGTAAAGCAAGCCGAAGAGCCATTCACACCTAGCAGCAGGGTGGATTCGAGCTAGCCCTTGGCCGAGGGGCTCTATCCTGGAAAGTGCATCAGACAACTCTGTTTATATTAATGCAGTGCCTCTGAAATAGGCAGGCAGACAAGACACTGCCATTACAGATGTAGTTTTGCAGCACAGTTCATTTCTAAAGTTCTTTTAAAACAATGGTTCTGTCTTGTTTGTTTATTTGGCCTTGTATGCATTCTTCCTGTAGCTTAACTTACCAGTTCTTTCTGCTGAAGCACCGAGTGCCCTTCTGTGATCTTTACAACATTTAAACAAGGCTTGCTGGAAAGGTGAGGGAAGGGCATTGCAGTCCTCCTCAAGTATGGAACTGAAGGCTTTAATAAAGTGGGTTCAGGCCCAAGATCATATTAAGGAAACGTAAATTCTAAGTCCCTCAGGATCTTACAGAGGCATGTATTTATATTTTGTAAAAAAAAAGGAAGAATTTAGATTTTCCAGAACTCAGTCTCAATTCTCTCAATTGTTTGATAGTTGATATTTTCTCCCTGTGCAGAAAGCCTTGCGAAATATTACAGATTTCTTTTTCTATTTCACAGTGAAAGTAAACAGGTGAACCTAAGTGCACAAGTGAAGAAAAGCTGGAATCGTAGATTCCATCCTGTGATGCCCTGGGGTCTGATTATGGGATGCGGGGTCCTCGGAAGGAGCTCTGAGGCCTCATAAACGCCATGTGGCCATCAGACTATGCATATACATTAGTAATTTGCAAATAGGAACTTTTCTTCTCCCATCCACAAATTAGATTTTTGTTTTTTGAGACTATGAATATCATACCTATCTGGAACAAGTGACAAGTAAAATGGGAAAAATCATTTTATCAACTCTCTGAAATGTGAAAATACCGTGAGATCAGCAAAGTGACCGTGTTGTGAATGCAGTCGTGGGAATGTATGTGTGCAAATGAATAAAGCCCCCTGTGTTGCCACAGAATGAGTTCTGCTCCCCTCCCACGTGGGGGCTGTACAGCCCTCTGTGTCCTTGCAGTCCTATTTCCTGGGCTCGCCAACAGTTACTGAGCTGGTGCTTCCAGGAACAGACGAAGAGTCTGACCTTTGTTAGAAACTTCTGGGCTTCTGAGTGTCAGTGTCTACATCTGATGGTTTTTTAAAAAGCAAAGTGCCAGCGAATGAAGTGTGACTGATATTGACAGACTTCTAAAATCCCACTAATTTACACTTTCCAGAATGGAGACTGTTGAGAAATAAATGAGAACAGTGTCTCATTAGTTCTGTTAGACACTCTCACACCATGTGGAATGTGATGGAATAAATTTACAGGGAGAATGATTAGGGAAGGAGCAGAGGGGTGAGCCTTCAAATGTGGTTTATTCATAATTTTCTGTAATACTCATGACAGTTGAAGAACAAGTGTTAAGTCAAAGTTATATAATGGATGGAATATAACTGTACAACCTAGATAATAGGAATGAAGGTATTAAGGGAACTGAGTCAGGAGTATTCATGATTGAAAAAAATAAATCCATTGCTTGTAGTTTGCAAGTGATCCAGCGCTCTGTCTACTGAGATGTCTGGATAGAACCAGCCTTGGGTTTAGCTGCCAGATGGCAAAATCCATAAACATGCTCTCTTTCCTCTCTGGTGTGTCTGTGCTAATACTCTGGGGGATCTTGGAGAATCTCTGATTAACCTCTGTATCTAAATGTTATTTATAAATAAAATATACCCAGCTTTGAAACATGTTGTCATTTTAAGACAAGTTTTCTTCACCCTACTGTTTGGCTCCTTCCATATGGGTCCACAAGGCATCCCAAGGCTGTTTTCCAAACCTCTAGATTCTGGGTTCCTGAAAGCATTTCTTAATGGGCCGTCACTGACCCTGTCTGAACACAACTGTGGGATACGAGTTCCTGAGGCGTGAGCAGAAAGCTTGTGTGTGCTAAGAAGTGGCCTTTTGATCTCAGGAAGTGAAGGTAAGTAGGTTTGGAAGCCAGGTGTCTTTCATGGTCTTTCTGAGATGCAAAGTCTACAGCAAGGAACAGAGATACTGATATGTTCTTGGAAGGCAAAAAGAAAGTTAATCTGTCGCTGCACTCAACAGGTAGGTGCGCTATTAGTAGAATCCTAAGGAAATGGCAATCACTCCAGTATTCCTACCTAGAGAGTCCCATGGACAGAGGAGCATGGTGGACTACAGTCCACAGGTCACAAAGAGTTGGACACAACTGAGTGACTGAACACACAAGAAAACTCAGCCATAAAAATAAACACATCTGATAAAGTTATGAGGCTTTAAAGGAGCCAACAGAACTTCATTTGGAGGTGGCCTTCCCCCGATTATGCCCTCAAGCCAGCACAAAGCTTTCGGTCCTAGGAATTAGTTGTGTATGTATGCTCAGGCATGTCTGACTCTCTGTGACCCCATGGACTGCAGCCTGCCAGGCTCTTCTGTCCATGGGATTTTCCAGGCAAGAATACTGGAATTAGTGGGAGCATGTATTTCATGCCCTTTACCTTCCTGGCTTAACAGATAGTAAAACGCACACGGACCTCCCAACTCTCTGTTTTCAGCTCTTTGTCTTGGGCTTTGCCTGTCCATGGGGTGGAACTGGAGAGAAATTCCTTCTGCTGCCTGTTTTTCTGCAGTCGCCCACCCACCATGAACAGGATTGTGAAGAGAACTTACTGCTTCATCTTTGTTTTCTTTTTTCTCCTTTAGCTGTTTTAGTCTCATTTATGGCATGGTTTCTGGTTGCAAGTAAATGAATCGGCCATTTAAAAATAACCTTTGAAACTGTGTCACTTTGACTATTTTCAGGGTTTAAGGTCTATAAAAAATTACTATTAAAAATTACAAAAAAGGAAGGAATTTTACATTTATCCACAGTTAACAACTATTCTAACTAAAAAGTAGTAGAGAATGAAATCCCTGAAAAATCTGCTAACTAGTTTAGCAACTCTAGGACCCAAACTGGTGTAAAAACGAAATACCCCAGTTTGAGTAATTCTTCAGTTTATGTAAAGAGAAAGTAGAAAATACAATCATATCATTGGCTCTCTTGAGTGTGAGAAAGTTTTCTGAAATATGTGACTACATGTTAACTCATGTGTGTCGTCACAACTTCACAATCAAGTTGTAGCCAGGAAGATTTTATTTTCCTTTTGCAGAGAAAGTCACACTGAATCTCAGAGAGGGTAAGTATGGAAAGTGAGTGGTACTGTTGGGCATAAGAACACAGACACGGGGCTTCCCAGGTGGCTCAGTGGTAAAGAATCGCCTGTCAGTGCTGGAATCCCAGGAGATGGAGTTTGATCTCTCTTTTGAGCAGATTCCCTGGAAGAGGAAATGGCAACCTGCTCCAGTATTATTATTTTTTTTTCCAGGTAAGAATACTGGAGTGGGTTGCCATTTCCTCCTCTAGGGGATATTCCCAACCCAGGGATTGAACCCTGTCTCCTACGTCTCCTGCATTGGCAGGAGGATTCTTTACCACTAAGCCACCTGGGAAGCCCCGTGCCTAATCCCCACTCCAGTATTCTGGAGAATCCCATTAACAAAGGAGCCTGGTGGGCTATAATCCATAGGGTCGCAGAAGAGTTGGACACAACTGACCACACACCTACATCCATCACTGTTCTTTGTGGGCATGTGCATAGCTGGGGAACTTAAGAATATAAATTCCAGGGACACTTAGGTTAAGATGGACTAATCAAACTGCCTTACAGAATAAGAAATGTAAGACATAGTAAAGGGCCAGCAAAAACCATCATCAGGAGTAAAAGATGAAAAGATGCCATCACCCAGGAAAAGTGGCGGCAAAGAAAAGAAACAGGAGATCCCAGAGGCAACAAAGCAGAAAATGACAGCAGAGCATGGGACGTGACTCCGTTCCCTTCTGCTCCTCAGAAGCCACAGAAGCCTGACCCACATGTGGAGAAAGGTGGATGAGGAAGTGTGATTGTCTTCTGGCTCCAGTGTAGGGTAGAAATAGGTGAAACAGGAAACAGGGCTCCTTTCAGAGACATGACAACCTGGTCTTACAGAAATGAAAACAGACAGGGAGACAGGAAACAAAACACGTTTAGAAATCTCATCATTTTCTAGGGAAATGAATGCATATACTCAACAGCGATATTTCCAAGACTCAAAGAAAAATTCTTGAAAATCCTAGGCTGAGAGATAGTCCTTTACAGAGGTAGAACTTGGAGTTGGTGTCAGACTCCTTCACAGTAGTGTGTGACATCCTAAGGTAAGAGAGAAAGGCTCTGGAGAAGCTCTGAAGGATGGAAAGTGTGAAGGAAGGATGTTATTCCCAGCCAAGATGTCACTCAAGGACAAAGGCTATCATAAAAAAATGGTCAAGAACCCTTCTTTGAAAACCTACTTGGCTGGAAACTTCAGCCAACTAAAAAGATAAAGAATCTAGGTTGTTGACCATAAAGAAAGCTGAGTGCTGAAGAATTGATGCTTTTGAACTGTGGTGCTGGAGAAGACTCTTGAGAGTCCCCCTTGGACTGCAAGAAGATCAATCCTAAAGGAAATCAGTCTTGAATATTCATTCGAAGGACTGGTGCTGAAGCTGAAGCTCCAATTCTTTGGCCACCTAATGCGAAGAACTGACTAATTGGAAAAGACCCTGATACTGGGAAAGATTGAAGGCAGGAGGAGAGGGGGAGACAGAGAATGAGATGATTGGATGGTATCACCGACTCAATGGACATGAGTTTGAGCAAGCTCTGGGAGTTGGTGATGGACAAGAAAGCCTGGTGTGCTGCAGTCCATGAGGTCACGACTGAGCAACTGAACTGAGCTGAACTGAACTGAACTGAGGTTGTTGCGAAGCTGTAGTATAATGATTGGTGAGGAGCAATTCGTGCGTGCTAAGTCACTTCACGGAGAAGGCAATGGCACCCCACTCCAGTACTCTTGCCTGGAAAATCCCTCTGCGACTGTATGGGCAGTTGTCTGCCAGGCTCCTTTGTCTATGGGATTCTCTAGGCAAGAATACTGGAGTGGGTTGCCATGCACCCCTCCAGGGGATCTTCCCAACCCAGGGATTGAACCGGCTCCTTCTGCATTGCAGGTGGATTCTTCACCGCTGAGCCCCTGGGGAAGCCCAGTGAGGAGCGGTGCTTTCACTTAAATATCAGGTGAACATGATGTCATTGCAAAAATTGGGATATGAAAAGATTGTGAGTTGTTCTATCTTGACAAAATAAAAACATAACTTAAAATTCAGGAGATGAGGCTGAGGACATGACATTGTGCTAATGACTTCATCTATTAGAGAAAGACAGTTTATCTCAACTTGAATGATTTAGTTTTTAAAAAAAACCCAAAGATTCCAATCCCTTAACTGATTTCAAAATTTTCCTTAACCCTCAAGGAATGCATTAGAAAATAATTTCTTATGATAAATGTTTATTTAAACTGTAGCGATTCCTTTAGCTTCCATTTAGTTTCTTTTTCTTTCACGAAATTAAAAATGAATGACGTTACATGTATAAATTCCTTAGATACCAGGCATGACCACTGTTTACTAACGCTTCCGCTGAAAGTGATCACTAGACTCTTGCAACTCTTACAGCTCTGAAGATCCGGAGTCATTGTCCAATTGGGAAGAACAATTCTGCTGATTATTATACCTGGATCACAGATGGTCCACAGTTCTAAGTAATAACAGAAGAAGAGATAGCTTATTCACATACTGCTTTCATTTAAAACATTTTCTTGTTCTCTTTTCTTATTGAAGTATAATAATAATTGATTTACAATGTTGGTTAGCTTCAGGTACATAGCAAAGTGATTCAGTTATATATATAAAATTAATATATTGTGTATAATTACCCAATGTTATAATTATATAATATTATAAATATACTATTATTAAATATAATATATTACCATGAAATATATAATATAAATTATATAGTATAATTATATTATTAAAATATATTGTAAAATATCTATTTTATAGAGTATAATACTTGCCTGGAAAGTCTCAGAGATGGGGGAGCCTGATGGGCTGCTGTCTATGGGGTCGCATGGAGTCAGACACGACTGAAGTGACTTAGCAGTAGCAGCAGAGTATAATATATATTTTATTTTATATAATATAAAATATAATAATATATATTATATATTATATATCTACTATAATATGTATCTATTATATATACATATATGTATATATACACATATATACTTATACACATACATACTTATGCATATACATATATATATACTTATATATGTATATAATATATACATATATAGTGGGAAGTATATATATATATGTATAAATAATACATATATATACATACAAAAATATATATACTTCCCTGGTGGCTTAGATGGTAAAGAATCTGCCTGCAATGCAGGAGACCTGGGTTTGATCCCTGGGTCAGAAAGATCCGCTGAGAGGGGAATGGCTACCCACTCCAGTACTCTTGCCTAGAGAATTCCATGGACAGAGGAGCCTGGTGGGCTACAGAATATATATGTGTGTATTTTATTTTCAGATTCTTTTTCCTTATAGGTTATTACAAGATATCGAATATACTTCTCTGTGCTCTACAGTAGGACCTTGTTGGTTATCTATTTTGTATACAGTAGTGTGTATATGTTAATCGCAAACCCCTAATTTGCCCTTGCCTGACCCCTTCCCCCTTTGGTAACTGTAAGTTTGTTTTCTGTCTGTGGGTCCGTTTCTGATTTGTAGATAAGTTCGTTCGTTTGTATCTTTTTTTAGATTCCACATATAGGTCATATGATGTTCTTCTGTCTGGCTGACTTCGCTTAGTGTGATAATCCCTGGGTCCATCGTGTTGCTGTAAATGGCACTATTTCTTCTTTTTTATGCTGAGTGATATTCCATTGTATAAACACACCACATCTTTATCCTGTCATCTGTTCATGGGGCATTGAGGTTGTTTCCATGTTTTGGCTATTGTAAATAGTGCTCTTATGAATGTTGGGATGCATATATCTTTTCTAATTATAGTTTCCTCTGGATAGATGCCCAGTAGTGGGATTGCAGGACATATGGTAGTTCCATTTTTATTTTTTTAAGGAACCCCAATACTGTTCTCCATAGTGGCCAAACCAATTTACATTCCCACCAACAGTGTAGGAGAGTTCCGTGTTCTCCACACCCTCTCCAGCATTTGTTATTTGTGGATATTTTGAGGATGACCATTCTGACCAGAGTGAGGTGGTACCTCATCATCATTTTAATTTGCATTTCTCTAATAATTAGTGATGTTGAATATCTTTTCCTTTGCCTGCTGGCCATCTGAATTCGCATACTGCTTTTCAATTTTTAAAGTCAAATGTGTGCCTTGTGTGCGTGCTCAGTCATATCCAACTCTTTGCAACCCCATGAACTGTATAGCCCGCCAGGCTCCTCTCTGTTCATGGAATTCTCCAGCCATTTCCTTCTCCAGGGAATCTTCCCAATCCAGGGATCAAACCCGTGTCTCTTGTATCTCCTGCATTGGCAGGTGGATTCTTCACTGCTGAGCCACCTGGGAAGCCAAGAATGTGCCTTAGATCCTCTCAACTGAATTCTACTGAACCGTTTATCCAGTGTTTTCTCTACACGCCTGACACTCGTGTTTAAGAACCAACCTCCTGCTCACTCTTGCACTAATGCTCAACTACTTGTTACACGTGTGGCCAGCGTTGTTGGTGGGCACTCATAATCCCCTTCAGTTCAGTTCAGTCACTCAGTCGTGTCCGACTCTTTGCGACCCCATGAATCACAGCACGCCAGGCCTCCCTGTCCATCACCAACTCCCGAAGTTCACTCAGCCTCATGTCCGTGGAGTCTGTGATGCCATCCAGCATCTCATCCTTGGTCATCCCCTTCTCCTCCTGCCCCTAATCCCTCCCAGCATCAGGGTCTTTTCCAATGAGTCAACTCTTCGCATGACGTGGCCAAAGTACTGGAGCTTCAGCTTCAGCATCATTCCTTCCAAAGAAATCCCAGGGTTGATCTTCAGAATGGACTGGTTGGATCTCCTTGCAGTCCAAGGGACTCTCAAGAGTCTTCTCTAACACCACAGTTCAAAAGCATCAATTCTTCGGCACTCAGCCTTCTTCACACTCCAACTCTCACATCCATACATGACCACAGAAAAAACCATAGCCTTGACTAGACGGACCTTAGTCAGCAAAGTAATGTCTCTGCTTTTAAATATACTATCTAGGTTGGTCATAACTTTTCTTCCAAGGAGTAAGCGTCTTTTAATTTCATGGCTGAATATACTATCTAGGTTGGTCATAACTTTTCTTCCAAGGAGTAAGCGCCTTTTAATTTCATGGCTGCAGTCACCATCTTCAGTGATTTTGGAGCCCCCAAAAATAAAGTCTGACACTGTTTCTACTGTTTCCCCATCTATTTCCCATGAAGTGATGGGGCCAGATGCCATGATCTTCGTTTGCTGAATGTTGAGCTTTAAGCCAACTTTTTCACTCTCCTCTTTCACTTTCAACAAGAGGCTTTTTAGCTCCTCTTCACTTTCTGCCATAAGGGTGGTGTCATCTGCATATCTGAGGTGATTGATATTTCTCCCAGCAATCTTGATTCCAGCTTGTGTTTCTTCCAGTCCAGTGTTTCTCATGATGTACTGTGCATATAAGTTAAATAAGCAAGGTGACAATATACAGCCTTGACGTACTCCTTTTCCTATTTGGAACCAGTCTGTTGTTCCATGTCCAGTTCTAACTGTTGCTTCCTGACTTGCATACAGATTTCTCAAGAGGCAGGTTAGGTGGTCTGGTATTCCCATCTCTTTCAGAATTTTCCACAGCGTATTGTGATCCACACAGTCAAAGGCTTTGACATAGTCAATAAAGCAGAAATAGATGTTTTTCTGGAACTCTCTTGCTTTTTCCATGATCCAGCGGATGTTGGCAATTTGATCTCTGGTTCCTCTGCCTTTTCTAAAACCAGCTTGAACATCAGGGAGTTCACGGTTCACATATTGCTGAAGTCTGGCTTGGAGAATTTTGAGCATTACTTTACTAGCATGTGAGATGAGTGCAATTGTGCGGTAGTTTGAGCATTCTTTGGCATTGCCTTTCTTTGGAATTGGAATGAAAACTGACCTTTTCCAGTCCTGTGGCCACTGC